>JAKUCV010002350.1:2180-44309 GCA_028386065.3 Turnera subulata
ATGAGAAGCACTAAAAGGGAATGATGGATGACCGCATACAAGCCATATATCAAGAGAGATACTGATAAACTACGTATCAGTATTGTTTCTGTTTGTGTCAAATAGGCTTCAATTTTATTTCCTAACTATCTTTTAGCATTACAAATTTATATTTTCTTTTCAAACCTTTGAGATTTCAAATGCATGCAAACTATCTTTTCCGGATGGCTTTTATTTTCACGGTAAGAAAGTCCACAATAACAACACTCTACAAGATGGCAACTCTCATAAGTATCCATGCATGTGTTTTACCTTCAGTTGTACTAATTCAGATTCCGTGCAGCGTCTGCATATCTCTCCAGGATATGCCTTTGCTCACTTCTTCAATATTATTTCAGGTTTTGCTTAACTTTACTTTCTTATTACGCAGGCTTTCTTGGTTTCGTCGATATATTCATTATAATTTCTTATATCAAAATTCTTGCATGTGCAGAATTTTTAATGGTTCACATGTTCTGCGACGGAAGATACAAATTAAAGGATAACTGCGTCCTCATCCAATAGATAAAAAGGGTACTTCCACAAGCAACATGCATCAGCCCTATAAATCAACTATTGCATTCCATCCAATAGAAAAAAGGATACTCCCTGACTTTGAAACTTTGCACCATTAATGTCTTCAATGTCGATGCATTCCCTGCTTTTACTTATACTCCATCCATTAAAAAAGTACACTCTTTACATCAATATTTTAGAAGTAGTACAATGAAAGATAGAAAAAATAAAAACAGTAATATTTGTCTAAATTATATCACCCATGTAATTATTTAAATATGCTGAGTTGGTAAACTCAATTAACTAAGATTAAATCAAAATAAATTTTTTGATAAATTCTTCTAAAGTTGTTTTATTTATTTTTACTGAAGTTAATCCTAAGTTATGAAGAAATGACACAATTTTTTATCGATAAGAATAGGTTTACTACTTCAAAGTAGTTCATCTATGCTTATATTAGAATACAAAAAGATTTATGGCCATAGATTTATAAACCACTGGCATTAAAAAAAAAACAACTAATTTTATTACCTTTCACTTTTTTTATACCAATATTACTTTTCACTTTCTCTCTTGTGTTGTTGACGGGATATTCTTCTTGTATTAAAAAAACGGCACTCTTTTGAAAGGCAAAATTGATTTTGTTGTCCACGCGATTCATGATGGAAAAGAATACGAAAAGTGGAAGAAAAACACAGTCAAAGAATCCTAACTCTGCTGCTGTTCTCAATAAAAATAATAAAGGAGTTAATTATCTATTCAGGTGGAGGAAAACTCCTATTAAATAACTTTAGGGCAAAGACATTTCCTTGACGTAAAAGCCAGGAAGAAGAACATTAAGCATTATAAATGAATACCATACTCTATTAATTAAGTAAGTGCATGCAGGAAACCACGTTTTATTCTGAAAAACCAGGGTTTAAGAACCAGGGTACTATGGGGGACATTGTGCAGCGTATCAATTGTCGGTGTAACGGCATGCTATGCGCCAATTTGGCCAAGAAGAGTCGATTTCTGGCCGCCTCCAATCGAGATCCTAAGGGGAAGGCGAAGGTGGTATCAACCGATCATCGTCAAGATCGCCTAAGAACCTTGGGAGGAAAGATGAAGGAGGGCTTTTCGTTCTCCCAAGCGGCGAAGTCGGAACCTTCTCAACCCAAGGATCAGAATAGGACGGTGGAAAAAGTCGATGTCAACCTAGTCTTTAACACACCTGACGAATACACGAAGAAACTGAAGGCCTGTGCCCTTGCAGTTATAAAGGATGGTATTGTGTCTTATGATATTTGCAAAAGAGTTAGACTTGCTATTGATGCTGCAGTAGATGTTAAAAACCTTGGAGGTAGCTACGTCCTAATAGCTTTTGAGTCAAGGAACACTATGCTTGCTTGCCTGAACGCTGGCGTGTTGGGCGACCTGGGTGTTTTTTATGAGATAAAAGCGTGGGATGAAGGTGACTGTGCCAGGAATAGGGTTGCCTGGGTTAGTGTCTATGGTGTCCCTCCAGAAGCTTGGTGTAACGAATTTTTTCGTCAGGTTACTACTGCATTCGGGAACTACATCAAACTTTACAATAGCTTAGACGACAGCAATGACCTATCGGTTAAAGTCCAGATATTAACCACCCGCAAACACTATCTGGTGGGATGTTCCAAGGTCAGAATTAATGGCCGGTTGTTTGATATTAGGATTGAGGAAGTATCCTCTCCGTATCCTTTTGAGATGCAGTGCCCTCTGGATATCCAAGTTCGGTCCCACAGGTCTGGTCCCAACTTTAGTTCTGGAAGAAGTCCGTCATGTGTGCCTGATGGTGGGTGCCAGTGGTCGACGGAGGAGGATGGCGGAAGCTCGCAAGGGGATCCGGCTGATGGTTGTGGGGCCACCAATACTATCAACAACGGCTTGGGAGCAAGGAGGCACGAGGAGCCTTGTGTCAGTACTCGGATTGGTCATCGATCCAGGAATTTTTCGGAGCCTGTGATGGGAGTGGGTGGCTCTCTCCCCGAATCCCATGCGTGCAATTCCCCAGTTGTGCCAGTGAGGAAGGGTAGTCGCTGTTATAATGTGGATAAAATATTAATGCGTGATGGGAGGTCTGCCAATGTTCCTGCAGCTGGTGATATGGACTCCGCGAGGTATGATGCGAGGGGGCCTAGCTATTCTAAGTTGGGCTCATCATCCATGGGCCGAACCAAGCCTATTGATGTCTTTAGCAGAGTAGGTTTGGGCCAGGACAGTGTGACCCATGTGTCTGCTTCTGATGCTGATTCGTTTTCTATGGCCAGCAGTGGTGGGAGTATGAGTCTCAAGGCAATCATACGACATCTTCAGAGGACTCTCGACAATTCTAAGTATTGTAGGCAGAAGCAGATGAAGAAGGTGACAGCTCGGGGTAGCATTCAATCCCTCCAATCTGGCGATAGTTCTACTCAAGATGCAGATATCATGGCGGGCAACTCCAGGGCGTTGGCCAAGATGGATGTTCCTCCCATGGTCTCGTTCAAATCGGTGGAGGTTAGTAAAACCTTGAACCTAGGGAAAGAAATTGGCTTAGAGTTGGGGGACAATGACAATGTGAATGGGCTAGAGGAGGTTGTTGGTAATCTTGTGGAGAAGGAATGCGCCGAGTGGACCAAGGCCAGAGCGGAATTGTGAGTGCTTGTCTGGAAAGTAGTAGGTGTATCATCTTTCTTTTTATGTTTTCCTTAATATCTTGGAACATTCGGGGTTTTGGGTCCTCTATTAAACAGAGGCAAATTCGGGAACTCAAGTTGAAGGTTAATGCTTGTTTTGTGTTCTTGGCTGAAACAAAGTGTGCGGGTTGGAGCATTCCGCAGTATGCAAGGGTGTGGGGGAGAGGTCAGTTTGACGTTGTGGAGGTGCCGGCGATCGGGAATTCTGGTGGTGTGTCATTGTTGTGGGATGTATCAGCCTTTAGGTGTGAAAGAAAGGTTGTTGGGAGGAGTTGGATTATGGTCTCAGGCATGTTTGGGGGCGGGGGGAATAGAATAACTGTGTGCGGTGTGTACGGTCCGGCGAATCTGGATGACCGGATCAGACTATGGTCCGAGTTAGTCGGTCACTTGTCAGGTGCCAATATGCCTGTCATGGTTGTTGGTGACTTTAACGAAGTCTTATCTCCAGAGGATAGAGCCAGCGGTAGAGTATGTGTTAGGGGGGCAGGTGCGTTGGCTAATTTTGTGTCTTCTTTGGAACTCTGTGAGGTGGAGCTTCAGGGACGAAGGTTTACTTGGGGTAATGCTCTGTATGCAAGTAGGATTGATTGGGCCTTCGTTGACCCGGAATGCTTCTCCCTATTCCCTACTCTGCATCTTGTCCCGGTAGCAAGGGTAAGTCGGACCACTGCCCTCTTATTCTCTCACAAAAACTTAAAGACTGGGGACCCAGACCATTTCGGTTTTTGAACTGTTGGCTTCTCCAACCGTCTTTTGATGGGGTTCTAAAATCTTTCTGGGAGGAGGCTTGCTTTAAATTCCCTGGGCGTTTTCGGCTCATTAAAAAGCTTGGACAGTTGAAGCAGGCCTTGAGAGTATGGAATCACCAGGTCTTCGGCAATGTGGATGTGGAGATTAAGTCCTTGCAAGGCAGAATTGATTCCCTGGACATTGTGACAGAATCAAGAAGCCTATCTGTTGAAGAACGCGGTGAGATGGTTAGCCTCAAGTCGGATCTCGCCCTCAAATTGAGACAACGTGAGTGTATGTGGAGGCAAAAATCTCGGTTGTCTTGGCTAAAACTAGGCGACAAGAACACCCGGTTTTTTCACCTCTCCGCGTGTAATAGGGGTCGACAGAACTCTATTCATTCTATCACTGCTAACGGGGTTATCGTGGATGATCCCAAGGAGGTTAAGGATGTTGCAAAAAATTATTTTGCTGAGTTGTTTAAACGTCTGCCTGGCTGTAGGCCTGGTTTAGGCTCTCTTGCCTTTAAAAAGTTAACTCGCGATGGTGCTGATGCTCTGGAAGGTCAGTTCTCAGTAGAGGAAATCAAAGGGGCAGTATGGGCATGTGACGGGGATAAAGCCCCGGGGCCTGATGGTTTTAATTTTACCTTTTATCGGAAGGCTTGGGATCTCATTAAAGATGATGTTGTTGACATGGTACACGATTTTTTCTCTCACGGTCGACTTCCAAAAGGGGTCAACAGAGCGTTTATCACTCTCATTCGAAAAAAAGCTGATGCGGAAGGTTTGGAGGACTATCGCCCAATATCTCTGGTTCATGGAATGTATAAGATTCTTGCAAAGCTCTTGGCGGGGCGCCTTAAGTTAGTCATGAACGAGGTTATCAGCGGCCAACAATTTGCGTTCATTGAAGGAAGGTACATATTGGATTGTGTCCTCACTGTTGCTGAATATGTCGATTACATGAAGAAATCTGGGACCAGAGCTGTGTTATGGAAGATTGATTTTCGTAAGGCTTATGACTCGGTATCTTGGGATTACTTATTGGAAGTGATGGGGGCTATGGGTTTTGGGGATAAGTGGAGACTGTGGATCCGAAATTGCCTACAAGATGCTAGACTTTCGGTGCTTATCAACGGATCACCTGCGGAGGAGTTCTGTATGTTTAGGGGTCTAAAGCAGGGAGATCCCCTGTCCCCTTTTCTGTTCAATTTGGCAGCCGAAGGGCTTACGGCTATGGTCAAGGAGGCTGTATCAAAAAATTTTGTGAAGGCAGTCCCAGTTGGTCAGTCGCAGGTGTCTATCATGCAGTTTGCAGATGATACGGTATTCTTCGTACCTGATGAAGAGGAGTCCCTATTAAATCTAAAGCGAGTTCTACGGTGCTTTGAAGCACTCTCGGCGTTGCAAATCAACTTCCATAAAAGTAGTGTCATTGGGATTAATATCTCGGAAAGCAGAACTGTTGAGCTGGCCGGGAAATTGCTATATAGAGCTGATAACTTGCCGGTTACCTATCTGGGGCTACCTATTGGCAGGAACATGAGATATAGAAATGCGTGGGAGCCGGTTGTACAGAGAATAAAGAGCAGGTTGGCCTCGTGGAAGGGTAAGTTTCTGTCCTTGGGAGGTCGTGTTACTCTAATCAAGGCTGTTCTGTCCAATCTTCCAATTTATTATTTATCCTTGTACGCAATACCGGTTGGTGTGGCCAAAAAAATTGTGAGTCTCCAACGACATTTCCTGTGGAGTGGCGGTGGTGACAAGAGGAGGCTGTGTATGGTCGCTTGGGAAAAGATAGCAAAACCAAAGATTTGCGGAGGTGTGGGGATTGAGTCACTAATTGAGAAGAACAGGTGTCTGTTGTTCAAATGGCTTTGGCGATATATCTCCTTCCAACCGTCATCTCAATTCCAGCCTGGGTGGGTTCAAATTGTTAGGGACCTGTATGCTCTTCCTTCTCCATCCTCCCTGCCTTGTTTTAGCGAGAATGTCACGTCGGGGATCTGGAAGTGTATACTTCGCGCAGGTGAGCTTGCTGGACCAAATGGCTCTAATTTGTGCAGTTATATTGGGATGTCAGTTGGTAATGGCACTAGCTGCAAATTTTGGTTGGACCCTTGGCTTAGTTGTGGGCCTTTGCATTTAGCTTATCCTCGGCTTTTCTCTATCGCATTAGACCAGAACGCGGTAGTGCGTGATGTCTTCTCCCGTACGGATGGAGTATGGTCGTGGGAACCTTCGTGGAGAAGGTCTTTTTTTTTCTGGGAAGAGGAGCTTGTATTGAATATACAGGGCCTTGTGGCGGATGTCAACATTGTAGAGACCAGGGATGACAGTTGGGTTTGGAGGGGCAAAAAAGATGGAATATTCACGGTCAAGGCGGGATACGCTGCTCTCTTTACCCCCTGTCTAGAGGGGCTTCCCAAACCATGGGTGTGGTTGAATTGTGCCCCGCCAAAAGTTGAATGTTTTTTGTGGATGGCCTTCCACAACGGTATCACAACCAGGGGAGCCTTGCTGCGTAGGAACATTATCAATCGGCAGGAGGCCTATTGTGTGTTTTGTGGTAATGAGATTGAAACCAGAGACCACCTGTTCTTACATTGTACGGTCTCTTGGAGACTGTGGTCCAAAATTTGTGAATGGTGGCATGTGCGCTGGTGTATGCCATCCTCTCTCGAGGATTTGTTTTGCCAATGGATTGGCTTTGCAGGTAGACCATTGGCAAGGTCCAGTTGGATGTGTATTTTCTTCTATGTTGTGTGGAGTCTTTGGTTGGTCCGGAATAGAGCAATCTTTGACAATCAAGGTGTTGATTGGGAAAGGACCTTTGATGTTATACTGTTACGGTCCTTGTCCTGGATTAAAGCAAGACAACCTACCATGCCCCTTAGTCTTAATGATGTGTTGCAGTCCTCAGAATGCCTTAAACTATGGCATGCTCATTCTGTTAAACTGACCCTCTCCTAGTTTTTGACTTTGGTCTTATGGTTCTGCTGGTCATCTCCTGTGATGACTGGCCTCTGTATTGTAATGTTGCCTGATGCATATTAATAAATTTCTTTCTATCAAAAAAAAAAAAAAAAACAAGCTATGTTGTTTTGCTTTAAGAATTGAATTAATGTTCACCAATAAACTCGTTTGCGTTCCTAATGCGGGGTCTCTTTTTTAATTCTGCATGCTTTGGATTTTACGTACATTTATGGTCATTTAACGCTCAAATAAAAATATAGTTTAGTTTTGGTAGGTTTGCTTAGATAAATGTACTAAGATTTGATTCTTGGATGAATTTCGACTTCAATCCACAAAACTATATCAAAGCAAGCACGAGAGGAAACGTAGAATGAAAGTTATAGTCTTCATTCTACACTTTTGTGGTTGCTGCACCCGCTGCTGCATCCGCTGCCACCTGTCTGCGGCGGCATCAATCGTTGCTGCAGGTGGTGGCTTCAGCCTCCTCTTGGCGGTTCCGGAGCTGCGGCGGCTTGAGACGGTAGCCTTTGTGGCGACGTGGTGGCGGTGTTGTCCCTCCTCCGGTGGTGGTAGATGACTAGCAGCAGCAACCCATGTGGGCCCAGCAACAGCAGCACCCGTCCCAGCAACCCCGGCTCACCAGTGCCGATGAGGTCCGTGCGCTTTGGATAGACGAGCCTTACCTCATAAATTGCTATCCAATTTATTTTAATTTTAAAAACAAGTTTCATAAATTAAATTAGGAAAAAAAGGAAAATGAAAGATAAACTTGCAGGCCCCATGGCACGTATCAGCACCATGGCAATTGACCTGCTATAGTGGGTAAAAAGGACAACATGGCCCGGTAATTTGAGAGTTCAGGGACACAATGAATGAAATTAAACGAAGAAGGACAACAAATGCAAAATCGATAAAATATAAGGATAGAAAAAACTATTTGCTCATATATTATTTAGTGAAAGGGATATAATAAAAAATGGAGCAATCATTATAGATTTAAAATTCTAAAATGGCACTTGATTTGAAATAAATTACATGACAGCTAATTTGAAACAAAGGAAGTGTGAGATACAAGAATATACCTTTCTACTATATGCTTTATAGTTTGTCAGTTGTGCTCTCACAAAAGCTTGGTGGTGGTGTATGAGAGTTTTCAATAGAAGGGGAGTAAGCCAAACCCAATTTGAAAAAAAAAAAAAACACTCACATGACTTATTTATTACTTCTTTGTTTTGTTCTTAAAGTCTATAAGCTATTTGCACACCCTTTAAAAAACTCATTAAATAGATTTAATCTTGTTATTCTCTTTTCTCTTTTCTTGTAGGACGTTTAAAACAATTTAATTAATGTGGCCTAGATAATATAAATATTAATAGTAATATACCAAATTATTCCTTTATAAATATTTTATGTACTCAATTTTTTACTTACTTAATCATTTATTGGTAAGGTTATATTTAGAAATAAAATATTAAATGATTCATATAAATTTTAAACTGTCTTATATTCTGAAACAAAACAAAAAGCCAAAAACAACTTATAATAAAAAACAGTGGGAGTAATTTTTATTATTCAAATTACCAACTTGACCTTTTTGTTATTCCAAAAAATTTATCGGTAAAACCACCATTAGACACATAACACTTAGACTTGAAAGGGTAGATATGTTAATGGCTCTTGAAAATCTAACTACGTCTTATATTATAACGAATTATATAACGAAACAGAGGAAGTATTTAAGTGTGAATAATTTTCCTCCATTCAAAAGGAGGAAATTAAGATAAAGTGAGTGATTTATAAATAAAAACTATATATCTCCTCCCTTACACTTAACGTGTCATTCTATGAAACAAAATTTGTCCCCAGCAAGTTGTCGTTTTGCAAATTCTAAATAACTTTAATGGGTTTGGTCCATGTTATTTAACATCGACAAAGAATCCACTTTGAGCTTCGGTTTTTGTTTTGTAATTTTCTATCTAGTATCCGGAATTTTGTCACGCCTAATCCGGATTCGATTCGGATCGCACACGGTGGTGTAAGTTTTATGCATACACAAATATTCGAACTCGAGAGCTCACTTAACCGGAATCAAATCGCTTATCATATGGACCAATCCCACATTGGCTGAAAGCTCTGGCTTTTGAAATCCTCTATATCCGGCAGACCACACACGCGGCTCACCATACCTGCCCTTGGCCACAATCAGTATATATATATAGCCAACAATCAGTATAGCAACTTTGTTTGATCCATCTGTGTTTGATAATGCTAAACAATAGTTATGATCACCATCTATTTTCAATTTTACCATCTTTCAGACACAAAAAAAAAAAAATTGATATCAAAAAATTACATGAGGGCGCAAGCCCAGTTCTGAGTAACAAGTGCAAAACAGCCCAAAAGGAGGGCAGGCAGGTATCTAAAGGAAAGCCTATAATGTACAAAGTAGAAATCCCTAAGCAAGACTACACCACACACGGCCGTAGCTCAGGAGGGATATGCTAGCAAGCTTAATTTTCTAACAGGAGAGCTCCAGCACTTGACCGAGTCGGCACAGGATAAGACATGAGAAGCACTAAAAGGGAATGATGGATGACCGCATACAAGCCATATATCAAGAGAGATACTGATAAACTACGTATCAGTATTGTTTCTGTTTGTGTCAAATAGGCTTCAATTTTATTTCCTAACTATCTTTTAGCATTACAAATTTATATTTTCTTTTCAAACCTTTGAGATTTCAAATGCATGCAAACTATCTTTTAAATTCAGATTCCGTGCAGCGTCTGCATATCTCTCCAGGATATGCCTTTGCTCACTTCTTCAATATTATTTCAGGTTTTGCTTAACTTTACTTTCTTATTACGCAGGCTTTCTTGGTTTCGTCGATATATTCATTATAATTTCTTATATCAAAATTCTTGCATGTGCAGAATTTTTAATGGTTCACATGTTCTGCGACGGTAGATACAAATTAAAGGATAACTGCGTCCTCATCCAATAGATAAAAAGGGTACTTCCACAAGCAACATGCATCAGCCCTATAAATCAACTATTGCATTCCATCCAATAGAAAAAAGGATACTCCCTGATTTTGAAACTTTGCACCATTAATGTCTTCAATGTTGATGCATTCCCTGCTTTTACTTATATTCCATCCATTAAAAAAGTACACTCTTTACATTCCATCCAATAGATAAAAGGATACTCCCTGACTTTGCAACTTTGCATCACTAATGTCTTCAACGTCGCTGCATTGCCTGCTTTTACTTATACTCCATCCATTTAAAAGTACACTTTTTTACATCAAAATTCTAGAAGTAGTAAAAGTCAAGTAACCTTAAAGATAGAAAAAATAAAGATAGTAATATTTGACTAAATTATATAACTCATGTAATTACCTAAATATGCTGAGTTGGCAAACTCAATTAACTAAGATTAGCGGTGGGAGAGGCTTATGCTGCAAGGTTTGGTCTGTCTTTGGCTCTTGAGATGCAAATTGAACGGGTGATTTCAGAAATGGATTCTCAGCATGTCATCCATGCTATCCAGTCTCATTCCCCTCTTAACACTCCTTTGGGGCGTGTAGTTGGCGATCTATCTTCTCTTGCTTCTTCTTTTGTTTCTTTTTAGTCCAAATTTACTGCCAGGAACTGTAATCAAATAGCTTATAAACTCTGTCATATGGATTGTCCGCCTGCTACAGAACGCTTTTGGTTTGACCAGTTGCCTAGCCCTGTGCTAGAATTATCCTCTGCTGATGTAACCCATATTCATCCTGAATAAAAGTGCATTCAGCTTGTTTCTAAAAAAAAAAGATTAAATCAAAATAAAATTTATGATAAATTCTACTAAAGTTGCTTTAATTATTTTTTACTGAAGTTAGTCCTAAGTTATGAAAAAATGACACAATTTTTTAAACTCGATAAGAATAGGTTTACTACTTCAAAGTAGTTCATCTATGGTTATATTAGCATACAAAAAAAAAAATTTATGGCCATAGATTTATAAAAGACTAGCATAAAAAAAAAATGATTTTATTACTTTTCACTTTCTCTCTTTGTGTTGACGGGTGTAGACAAGTCTAGAGTTGTAGAGTTTGATGTAAACTGTCAAACCAAGTTAGTTGGAATAATGATAATACTTATCAACTGTGATAAGAACCACAACTGTACATATATCACAAAATGTAGTCATCCTGTAAGTTAACATCTTATAAATAGATGATAACAGTGCCCACGATAATTATCTGAGCCTTCCCATTTCTTGTGTATCTCTAAATGCTAACGGAGCCCTTGCTTCATCCACCACCACCAGCCCATTACCCCTTGCTCAAAATCCTGATGTTAATCGAGTGCTTCATCCACTCTCCAATTCTCGGCATTATGTTTCCATTCAACTTACCGAGTTGAATTATGTCTTTTGACGTGCCCAAATTGAGCAGTTTCTTACCGGCCAGGGCGTTATGGGGCATGTGGGCAGAACTTTTCCGTGTCCTTCTCTCACCATTCTTGGCGACACCGGCAAACAGGAGGAGAACCCGGCCAATCTACACTGGTTCTAGCAAGACAAACTCATTCTGAGTGCAATCTTGTCTTCTAATTCCGTTGGTGTCTTCTCAACGGTGGTTGGCAAAGCCACCTCTCGTGATGCATGGCTCGCTCTTGAAGAGTCCCTTCCTCACCCAATCAATCTCGGATCGTTGCTTTCCATATGGCGCTTCAGCATCTGACTCAAAATCCTGATGAAACTGCTCATGCCTATCTTAATCGTGCTAAAAATCTATCTGATTCTTTGTCTGCTGTAGGGAAGCCCTGACCATTATGGAGTTCAATCTCCATGTTTTTAGGGGATTGCGTGCTGAGTTTCAACCCCTTTTCACTACTCTTAATGCACGGCCAGATCCGGTATCATTCTCTGAACTTCAGAGTCTCCTCATGAGCCAGGAATTCCTTACTGGCGATCCGATGAAATTACTTCACTTGTCTACTACGCCCATCTCTCCTGCCATTCCTGGTGTTGTTCCGCCAACTGCTGGCACCTTTCCCGCCTCCGCACATGTTGTGCAGTCTAGTTTCTCGGGTCGTGGTGGCCGTAGCGGGCGAGGTCGAGGCTCTGGTCGTGACCATGTTCACGGCATGCCACAATACTCCTCTCCCAATTGCAACAACTGGAATGCTCCTGACACTCGTCCGAAGCGTCATATTTGTGGTTGTACAGGCCATACTGCTCATGTCTGCTATCAGCGGCATGATTCTCCGTCACAACCTACTGCCAATACAACCTCCTACTCGGCTTATTTAGATCAATGGTTCCCTGACATGGGAGCAACCCATCATGTTACTCCGGATCAAAGTGCTTTGTCTCACTATATTGAATATCCAGATTCTGATGCGTTGCAGGTTGGCAATGGAGCCAATCTTCATATAGCAGGTATTGGACAATCTTCTCCCCCTATTTCTTACAAATCCCTTCAATTAACCAATGTTCTTCATGTTTCCCGTTTTACTAAGTCCTTGTTGTCAGTTCAACAGTTTGCAAAAGATAATGCCGTATTTTTAAAATTTTATCCAACTTAGTTTTGTATTAAGGATCAGGAAATCAAGAGGGTTCTGTTCCACGGGCCGAGTGATGGTGGTCTGTATCGGCTGTCTTCTTCCACTCCACAGTTGTTTTTTGTTGTTCGCACTTCCTTCTCTTTGTGGCATCAACGCCTTGGTCATCCACATTATCGAGTCCAACATCTTATTTTAGGCAACAATAAATTACCAGTTTCTTCTCTTTCGAATAAAGACTAGTGTCTTTATTGTCCAATGGGCAAGCTGTGTCGAGAGTCTCTTCCTTCTAGTTTGTGTCGTAGTCATGGTCATCTTGACCTCATTCACAGTGATGTATGGGGTCCCGCCCCAACTGTTAGTTCAGAAAATCATAAGTATTATGTTATTTTTCTGGATGACTATAGTAAATTCATTTGGTTCTATCCTATTGCACTTAAATCTGACGTGTTTCAGGCCTTTACTCATTTTCAAGCGCTTGTTGAACGTCAATTTGAACGCAAAATAAAACAGGACCAAACTGATTGGGGAGGCGAATACCAAACCCTCTCTTCTTTTGTTGCCAAAATAGGAATCCATCTTTGACTCATGTGTCCACATACACATGAGCAAAATGGTGCTATAGAGAGGAGACATAGACATGTTATTGAAACTGGCTTGACTCTTATGGCTACAGCCAATCTTCCTAAGCAATTCTGGCAGTATGCCTTTGGTACAGCTATTTATTTGATTAACCGGATGCCTACCAAAATCTTGCACGATAAGTCTCCATATGAAACACTATTTCACACGACACCAAAGTATTCATTTCTTAAAGTTTTTCCCTGCCTTTGCTTCCCGTTATAGTGACCCTATAATCGCCATAAATTGGAATATCATTCCTATCCTTGTCTATTTCTGGGTTATAGTCCTTCACCCCATGGTTACAGATGTCTATCCTTATCCACCAATAGGCTATATATTGCACGGCATGTGCGCTTCTTTGAGACAATCTTTCCAAAACAATCGGGCTCTACAAGTCTTGTTCCCTCTCCAGAGTTCTCTCCCAACAAAGACACTTGGATTACAGTTCCACTCACTGTCTTTTTTCCAAGCATGAAGTCTAGCTTAACTCAAACACAGGGCACGTCTTTAGTAACCCAACCAGTAGAACCCGTAACTAGAGACTCACCACCACCCTCTCCGGCACAATTGTCCTCGCCTTCCTCTCCCATTTCCAGTTCGCCCTCACCTACTGGTACAGACTCCACCACTGCGCTCCGGCCAGCAGAACCTTCGGTGGAATCCTCTCCTTCTCCACCACCAGCACCACCCATACGAAGACATCAAATGACCCTACGTCAAATCCAAAACCCACCAGCAGGTATTCTCCTTCTACTCATCTAATTCAAACAACAAATCAATCACCTACTTCTGACCCTATCATCGAACCCACTTGCTATACTGAGGATAAAAAGCATAGAGTCTAGCGTGAGGCAATGGTTGAGGAGATGAATGCTTTGGTTCAGAATAACACCTGGTCTCCTGTTCCCCCTTCACCATCGATGAACAATGTTGGCAGCAAATGGGTGTTTCGAATTAAACATCATTCTGATGGATCTATTGAGTGCTATAAAGCTTGGTTGGTTGCTAAGGTCTATCATCAACGTGAGGGAATCAATTATGAGGAGACTTTCAGCCAGGTTCTGAAACCAACCACATCTCATCTTGTTTTATCTCTTGCCACAACATGAGGCTGGTTGTTGAAGCAGTTGGACGTTAGAAATGCATTTCTCAATGGTAATCTTGCAGAGGAGGTATATATGGCACAACCTCTTTGTTTTATTGATGATACCAAGCCAACTCATGTTTTTGGTTTACAGAAATCCTTGTACGGCCTCAAACAAGCCCCGAGGGCATGGTATTCCCGTCTTAGTGCCTATATAGTTGATAATGGGTTCAAGATTTCACAGTCAGACCCCTCTCTCTTTATCTATAATCATCGTGACACTCTTGGTTATTTTTTTGTGTATGCCGACGATATAATTCTGACCAGTAATAACCACCCTTTCTGTCTCAACTATTATCTACTTTGGGACGGGAGTTTGCACTTCGTGATCTCGGAGCTCCAAACTACTTTCTTGGTGTCGAGGTCACTCCTATATTCACTGGTTTATTGCTCAATCAACATAAACACATTGATGAATTGCTCACGGAGGCTGGTATGGCGAGATACAAGCCAATCCAAACTCCGCCCTCTACTTTCGTCTCTTTACACACCAGTTCTGCAGACTTGATTCTAGACCCCAAGTCGTATCCTCAAATTGTGGGATCCTTACATTATTTATCTATCACTCGTCCAGATATTGGACTAGCAGTGGGGAAAGTAAGCCAGTTCCTAAAGGCACCAAACTAGGAACACTACAAGGAGGTCAAGCGAATTCTTCGCTATCTCCAATCCAGAAAACAATTGGGCCTTCACATTACGAATTCTAGTAGTCTTGAGTTGCAAATCTACACGGAGGCAGACTAGAGAGGTAGATGATAGAAATTCCACTGAAGGGTTCCTTGTTTATCTAGGCACTAATTTAGTGTTGTGGGCTTACGTAAGCAGCGCGCTATGGCCCGCTTCTCAATGGAGGCAAAGTACAAATCCCTAGCTGATGGTGCAGCAGAGGTAGTTTGGCTCCAAAGCTTACTCAGAGAACTTGGTGTTAACACTGGCATACCCACACTCTGGTGTGATAATTTAGGTGCAACCTTCTTAAGCATGAATCCAGTGCTAAAAGCGAGAACCAAGCATGTCGAAATCGATAATCACTTTGTTCGCGATTTGGTGGCACAAAAGAAGCTTCGAGTACAATTCATTGGGACCAAGGATCAACTAGCAGATATACTGACGAAACCCCTTTCCACAACTCGATTTTGTTCATTGCGCAACAAACTCAATCTCTCTAATGTACCGAGCTTGGTTTGAGGGGGGGATGTTGTAGAATATAGAAATCACTCAACACAAACAATACTTTTATTTCATTTGATAAACTAGGCGACACCACGGTGCCGCTCACGGTAGCCACACTCACAACTGTTAATTTGCTACACATAATAATAAAATCCTGTCAACCTATTTATATAGACTCTGACTTAACGGACAAGACATGACTCTTAAAAACCAATAACATAAAGACTTTTAAACCCAAATTAATTAAGCTTAATTTAATACCCAACAATGTCTCTCTTAAACTAAACTTACAAGAGCAAGCATGACTCTACCCAATTCCATCAATTGCAAGTGCCTCCATTTCAATTGTTGTTGCAGTGACTGGCATGGACGTTGTTTCAAACAGTAATATTTTTCTCGAGTCAAACCAAACTTTCAGCTTCACATCCTTGCCAAGTTGCATGCCATACTTGAAATAACTCTTCCACACTCCATCTTGCTTGCCAATGATATCTTGGATTGTCTCCCATTATTTGTTACATCCAAGAACACTCTCAACAAAGTTGCTTACACCCTTAGTTGAGAAAACTTGATCAACACCAATAAAATCAATTTCTTCAACTACCTTCTCTTTAACCTCTTCGAACTTTCTCCCCTCTTCTTGTTCAACCTCTATCAATTTGTCTCCCTGAAAGAACAAATTAGTTTCAACAACAATTATCATATCTTTCTTCTCCTCCAGTTGTTCAACTTCTATTTGTTCTTCATTGTCTCCCTAGAAAGAAAAATTATTTTCTTGAACCACTAACTCTTCTTTTTCCTCCTCCTGAGAAAATAGTTCTTCTACCTTAATTCTTGTCAACCTGTGCCATTCACCACGAAACTTTGAATCTTGACTGTAATTTGGCAGTGACAAATTTTCCACTTCAGTTCTTCCAAGCCTTCTAACTTCATTGTCGAACATATCCTCCTTGCTGCAACTAGCCAATAGTACTGCCTCTGAATTATTAGTACTACTAGCTCTACTCTCCACGATCTTAGCATCTATTTGACTGTCACACTGTTGTTTTCACTTGTCCTCCTCTTCCTGAAATTTAGGCAATTCTCATGCACAATCAGTTTAGCTTTTAACGCATCAATCGTTAATGCTTTGAGATCTTGGAATTCTTCAATAGCTTTCACTTTGCAATCAAAACTGAATGGTAGGCTTCGAAGAATTTTTTTTTATAACTTGAAGACCTGTCATCTTCTCACCATTGGCTCTCAAACTGTTGACCAATTTTTATACCTGACATAAATAACCATCAATTGTTTCTTCCTCTCCCATGTGGAGAAGCTCAAACTCTTTTCCCAATTCTTGTAAATTAACTTTTTTCACATCCTCTTCGCCACCTTAAGTCTTTAGCAAAGCATCCCAATACTCCTTCACCGTTTTAGCATGTCTGAATCTTTGAGAAACTTGAAATTCTACCTATTGTTTGAGATAGTGCAATGATTCATCGTTCTTCTCTACCTCTTCTTGTGCATGACTTTGAATCCCATACTTAATAACATCCCAAACTTTAATATGTTTGAAGAAAGTTCTCATCTGTCTCCGCCATATCTCAAAATAATCTTTTCCATTAAATTTGAAAACAAGACAATTAGATGTTACCTTCAACCCTTCTGAGAGATGTCTTAATGTTCTGAGGTCCTGTGCCTTTGGAATAATGAAGGAAGGTTTAAATACAAAAGACATTCGCGAAGGCTTCAAAGGGATTTTTAACTTAAAAGTTGATGTGAAGAGACTGGGAGGTTGTTATGTCTAGTGGCTTTTGAGTCAAGAAGTGTAATGGATTCATGCCTGAAACATAAAATTGCATGGTGTAATGACCTCTTTGATCTACTGAGGGAATGGGAGGAGGGGGACGGGGCAGCGCATCGCGAGTGTTGCTTGAATATTTATGAGGTGCCTCCTCACATCTGGTGTGAGGAATTTTTTCAACAAACTCCTTAACAGTTTAGAAGGAAGCAATAATCTGGAAGTGGCTAGGGTGAAGATTTTGGCTACCTATAAGAGCCCGATAGATCGTTCCTTTAAAGTTGCAGTTGGTAACAATCTGTAAGATATCAATGCCGTGGAGGCAAATCCACCATGTTTTCTATGTCAGATATTTGAAGATCTGGTGGTTAAGGTTGGCTTGCCATCTTCTGATTGTAGTGTAGGCGAGAAGACCAATGGCCTTCCTTCTGGTGAAAAGACTCAAAGGTCGAAGGACCCTTTTGGTATTCTGGAGACAATCAAAGATCTTGGAAAAGGAAAAGGTGCTTTGGATGTTGAGTCATCCTTTTCAAAATCCAAGGAGGGTCAGCCGCCAAGACATATTCTGAGGAGAGAGAATTTCCATGGCAGTGGGGCAGGGGGGATGTCGAAGGGTCTATAGGCTGATGAAGATAGTGAGGCAATTATACCTGACAGAGTGGCGACGGAGGGTGATAGGGCACTGTCTTATATCCAGTTGTGAGTGATGGACTGGACTTGGGACGACCAATGTCAATTGTGTGTAGTGAAGGGCCCATTCAGAGACAGAATGGGTCTGAAATTAGTAGCAATATACTCTCTGCTAGACCTAGCCCAATAAGAGGTAATGAAACTATTTCAAGTAATGAGGAAATGTTGTCGTCTAAGGATGAACAGGTTGAGATATCTTTAGAACAATTGAGAAAACAATTTAATATCCTTATGGATAAAGCTTCTGTCAAAAAGAGTGGTTACTATAGGAAAATAAAAAAAAAATGAAGAAGATTGTCCCCAAAGGTGGCTTGAGATCTCTAGCAACGGGTGATAGCTCCACGCAAGATGGGGAAATTGAGATAGGTAATGCTCGCGCCTGCATTATGGAGAATTCGGTATGTCTAGGGGAGGTAGAAAAGACGATGGAACAGCTTATCAAGAAGGAAGGCAAAGAATAGGAGCGGGCGAGAACAGCCCTTTAAGCTGAGCTGTTGGGTCTGTTGAGTTTATGCGTGAATAATTTTTTTTTTTTTATGTTCAGTATGTTGGTGTGGAATATAAGGGGTTTTGGTTCCCCTAAAAAGTGCAATAGTATCAGAGAATTGATGAGAAAAGTTTAGGCGAAGATGGTATTCCTTTCTGAATCTAAATACCACGGATGGAGCTATGGGGATTATGGCCGTTTGTGGGGAGGGGGACATTTTGATTTTGTGGAAGTTGCATCTGAAGGTAACTCGGGTGGTTTATCTTTACTGTGGGATGTGGATTTCTTTAATTGTTCCAGTCGAAGCCTCGGGAGGATTTGGAGGTTCGTTAGAATCCATCATCACTCTTTAGGGATTGAAAATATGCTAAAAAAAACAGTGCTTGTTATTTAAGTGGTTGTGGAGGTTCGTTAGAATCCATTATCATTCTTCTGTTCAGACTCCTGTTTGGGTTAGAATTGTAAAGAGTAGGGATATTGGTATATCTGAGTCATCATGGCCTACTTTCAAGATGGCTGGGTTATCTGGTGTAAGGAGAAACATTATAAACTCAGGGGAGGAGACTAATGGAGGTGCTATTTGTTTGCGGCAGGGGATTGTAATGGAAGTAAAGTATGGGTTTTATTGGAAGTTCTGGTATGATAGTTGGTTACCTGACGGTATTCTAAAGGAATTATTTCCTAACCTGTTTTCTTTATCCTCCAACAAACTCACAGTAGCCGTTGTTATGCTCCAATCGGTTAATGGTAAAGGGGAGTGGGTGTTTTCGTGGAGGAGGATTTTTTATTCTTGGGAGGTGGAGGAGTTGGATAATCTCAGAAGTAGATTAGATTGGATACATACTGGATTTTTTTTTGCCCCCAAAGGCATGCTGTTGGGCAAAACTGGATAATAGTGGAAGGTGTGGGTTGGGTATGTCAAACAAATCACGAGCTGCGTGGATGGTGGGGTTTTTTCAATACTGTGTGGAGCATATGGCTGGTTAGAAACAAGAAGATCTTTAAGGCTACAGATCCAGAATGGGGCAGGGTATTGGACTCTATTTGGATGAGATCATTATCCTGGATCAAGGCAATCAATTCGGAATTTCCTTTCTACCTGTCGGCTGTGATGTTATGCACTGATAGTTTAAAATGTTCCTAAAGTATGTTTGAAGCTATTGTGTAAATATGCGATGGGCCTTGTATGGTTGGTTCCGCAGTCATTCCTCGGATGGCTACTTCTTGTACTTTCAATCTGGAATAAAATCATATAATCGTTCATATAAAAAAAAAAAAAGATGTTGTAGCCATGATAAAGTGCTCCACACAAGACAGAAAAGAAATTCACCAAATCGGCAGATAGCTCCCACGGTAATTTTGTATATATAGAAACAAAACTCCTCCAAACAAAGAAAATTCAATTCAGTAAAAGACAAAAAAAAAACAAGAAACTAAATTGATTTTCACCAATATATTATTGATGCAATTCGTACCAGCCCACACATGCCTTGCCTTCGCTTTTTTTCGTTGGCTTCAATTCTTGGAACGTGCAGCAAGCTGTTTGTATCCACGATGGTGCAAATTTGAGCTCACAAAAGGACAAAATTAATCAGCAAGACCAAAGCCACAAACGAAACCCAAACTGCACACCTCCCTTTTGCACCTGACGAACAAAATTGCTTTTCCACAACTATCCTTTTTATTTTGCGACAATATTTTTAACTCTCAACGAACACCAACTTTTTTTCATCCCCACCAATCTTGCACAGTGTCAACTCTAACAGATCATCACAGACTCCGTTACCAATTGTAGAATATACAAATCACTCAACACAAACATTATTTTATTTTATTTGATAAATTAGGCAATATCGCGGTGCCCTTTACGGTAGCCACACTCATAATTTTTAATTTGCTAGACACAATAATAAAACCCTGACAACCTATTTATATAGACTCTGACTTAACGGACAAGACATGACTCTTAAACCGAACTACACTTGGACTCTTAAAACTCAATAACATAAAGACTTTTAAACCCAAATTAATTAAGCTTAGTTAAATAAACAACAGATGTAGACCAGTCTAGAGTTGTAGAGTTTGAGGTAAACTGTAAAATCAAGTTAGTTGGGATAATGATAATACTTATCAACTGTGATAAGAACCACAACTGTTCATATCAAAAAAAAAAGAACCACAACTGTACATATATCACAAAATGTAGTCATCCTGGAAGTTGCCATCTTATTTTTTTGATATAAACGAAGCATTGTATTGAAGAAAAAGAATAGAAAGGATGTACAGAGGAGGAAGTCATTACACGAATGACTTACCACAATCAGAGACAAACTACGAAATACACGGAAAAAGCTAAGCAACATAAACAGACTCCTAGCCAAACTACATCAGAGTTAGCTTGCAATTTGGTCCATGCCATGGCAGACACTTTAAACCATAACAGAGACCTGCGCAACACCAACTCCAGCATTGTCCCCAATCCATGATTTTTGCGTCAAAGACTAACCTGCTTTTAGACAACCATATACTCCATATACATGTGAAAAAGATAACCATCCAGGGAGCGCTACCAACCAATGGATAACCAATTCATCCCAGCTTCAGGGAATACAGCAGCACACGCCCCACCAAACAACACAATTGACTCCAAAAGCACCACACAAATCCGCAATTTACGGAAAGGTGGTCTCTTGACTCTACATCCTCCGCCACACCCATGGTAAACCACAACACACATATAAATCTTTGAAAATACAGTCGTAGCCCGATTTAACACAGATTACTCTTTTTGATCTTTTAACCATCTCTGTGAGTCAGGCTGATCCGACACCAGAACTATATGGTTTAACTCTCTAATCAATAAATCAAACTCATCTGATTCCCAGGAAAAAGCTGTTGTCTCCATTCAAAAGACCAACATTTGTTGCCATTAACCAATCGTATAACAACCGTAACACAAGCATCCATGTTGTTAGACATCGAGTACAGTATTGGAGATACATCCCTCAGAACCCCTCTCGAACACCACCAAACCAACTAGAATAAGCACGTTCTGCCATCCTTCACATTCCTAGAAATCTTTTGGCACAACTTTAAATTATACCCAGCACTCCCTATTGCATCAGCATTAACAAAATCAAACGGCCCACCACTCCAAAATTGATCATAATCCCTTCGACTCCATCCAAAACTCCTGGACTCACACAGAAACAAAACTTTTGTAATCCCTTTCCTCATCAGTTTTCTAACTTTCCGACGTTTAAGCAGCGACCCAGTGCCCCTTATATTACAATAAATACAACTAAACATAAAAGATGAATATACTCAACAACTGACCAGATAAATGGATCACTGGACAGACCTTGCTCTCTCCCACTCCTCACCCTCTTTATCTATTAGAGATTCCACCACTTTTGTAATCAGAACCACCAACAATCTGTAGTCCCAAGGATTCAGGAACCATCAAAGTTTCGGCCACCTCCGTTGTTTTATCAGAAATAGGAGAGTTCGCTGTCACCGAGGCTCTTATATTACCAGCCACAAAATCTTCATCACGTGTGGAGCTTTCCCCAGAAAGCAGAGACCTCACCTCCCACCTAGGAAGAATTTTCTTCTTTTTCTTCAATTTCCGACCACGCCAGCCCCTTCTCACACAAGCCTTATCCATTAAAGCTTGGAAGCATTTTTCCAACTCCTTGATAGATAATTCAACTCTTTCATGTTCATTCGCCATATCATTAATTACCATAAAATTTTCTACGAGGGCTAAATTCCTATTATGCTCCAACCCATCCTTAACCTGAGGCCCGAAGTCCTTCTCTCTGCTGGACTCTCCTTCAAAACTCACTTGCAGGTCAGTACTCGGCCCATTAGGGTTCTCCAAAAGCCCGTTTCTATGAAAGCCGAAGTCTAATATTCCTGGTTGGATAACCACCCTTGCATATCATGGGATTTGCCACCGACATTCGACATCTTCTTCGATATTGGAGAATGGAGGCGCCTCTGATGAGACAACTGTTTATGATTACTTTTTTCCCCAACATTCTCTGACTCTTTTTCCTTCGAAGTTCCCTATTTTGAACGGCTGCATAAAGGGTTTATCTCATTCGACACAAGTTCCAAAACAACCTTACCTTTATTGAGATATTTGATGGTTTCCATGATACCAAACGGATCATGCGACTCTTCAGACTGCTCACCATTATTAATACTGCACTGCTTCCTAACCAAAGTCCCAACTGTCTTCCGATCACCACCTTCAGCCCCATCAACAATCGCCAGACCACACATATCCACCGACTCGACTTCACACGATTGAGCCTCCACCACTGAAATCTCATAAATTTTTTTATTAATTCTAACTTTGAAAACCCGGGCCAGTGGCTTCTTATAGGTTGTCAGAATTAAAACCTTCCCCATCTCCATGTTGTTGCTTATCTCAAAACTGTTTTGTAATAGGTCAATCATATTTTCCATCCCTGTGTTTGTTGCTTTGAACATTTTTCATCCTTATGTTACAAAAAGGACAGTTTTCATCCTCGTGTTGATTTGTGGGAGCATTTTTCATTATCCGCCGAATTTCCGCCCTGAAAATGCTGAAGTGGCATTTTTTTGACGCGTCAGCAAAGTGGGGCCCACCCAAAACTGGAAATCCTCCCCCATCCGACCCGTTTCAACCCCGCCCGACCAGCAGCTCGGTTTCTCTCTCTCTCCTTTTCTCTCTTTTCTTTTCTTCTCTCCTGGCGTCGCACTCTCCACTTTCTCTTTTTCTCTCCATGACCCGAAAGATCAACACGAGGATGAAAACTGTCCTTTTTGTAACACAAAGATGAAAAATGTTCAAAGCAGCAAACACTGGGATGAAAGATATGATTGCCCGTTTTGTAATCTAATGAAACTACCAAACCGAACTGCAATTTGGCGAAAGAAGGACCCGCACCATGCTTGAGGCGAAACCCCATATATGTTCAACCAACATTCTCTATGTGAAGCATCATCACTTTGCTCCTAAACGTTTAAGAGGTTAAAGAACTAAGATCCCCAAGCCTCTTTATGTTTTAAACACGCCTCCATAGCAAACCTTGATTTGGAATCCAATAACACATATTGACCCCCCAGGTTTTTAACATCGACACAAATATTTGAAATACCCTTGAGAGCTGCAGACATCATACTAACCTTGACACCCTCCCTCAATATACCGAACGCACACGCGTTCAGTTTATTAAGATGGTCATCCGACGATTTGTACACAAAGGAGACTGCAGTGTTCTCCTCGTTCACACCATCACCATTTGCACCAGTCAGATTATTACCCACTGCCTGAGCAAACGGCAGGTTTTCTAGAACCCTAGAGCCTGCACTCAATTTCCTTATTCGGTTCCTTCCCCCAAACACTCCTTCCTCCTTCTCCGCACCACTCCTGGAATTTGCAGCATAAGCAACCAGCATGCCGTTAATGGATTTAGACCTATTAATCATCTCCGTCATCTTCTCCACACTACCATTAAACTCAAATCTGACAAAACCAAAACGTTTTCCGGTTGCATTTAATCTCCCTGGGATGAAAACATCCAGAACGAAGCTAACTTTCGACATTTCCTTGAACATATCTACGGCAGTCCATCTATTCGGGATATTTTCCATAAAAACACTGATTGCCCTCTGATAATCTAGCGCCTGCTGAATTACATTCCTAGACCTTCTGGAAAAGAAAGATGGTTTTATTCCTTTTCTCCCATATTGACGATAACCCTTGCTTGAACGTATTTTGGCATAATCACTCATTTCACTCACCTTTAATGAAAGCGCGTGAGGCGCGTTCAATTCTTGCAATAGTCTACTGTGCTTCTTTAGTGAAAGCGCGTGAGGCGCGTTTACTTGCTAGGCTTCCTGCCTCTTTCTTGGTAACAGTGCTCACGATAATTATCTGAGCCTTCCAATTTCCTGTGTACTCTACAACGGGATACTCCTTTTGTAATAAAAAAACCGCACTCTTTTGAAAGGCAAAATTGATTTTGTTGTCCACGCGATTCATGATGGAAAAAAATACGAAAAGTGGAAGAAAAACGCAGCAAAGAATCCTAACTCTGCTGCTGTTCTGAATAAAAATAATAAAGGACTTATCTATTCAAGTGCAGGAAAACTCCTATCAAATAACTTTAGGGCAAAGACATTTCCTTGACGTAAAAGCCAGGGAGAAGAACATTAAGCTGTATAAATGAATACCATAATCTATTAATTAAGTGCAGGAAACCACGTTTGATTCTAAAAAACAAGCTATGGGGTTTCCCTTTAAGAATTGAATTAATGGTCATAAATATAACTCGTTTTCGTTCCAAATGCGGGGTCTCTTTTTTAATACTTCAAGCTTTGGATCTTACGTACATTTATGAATCATTTAACGCTCAAATAAAAATATAGTTTAATTTTGGTAGGTTTGCTTAGATAAATGAACTAAGATGTGATTCCTAGGATGAATTTCAACTTCAATCTTCAAAATTATATGAAAGTGAGCGCGAGAGGAAATGTAGAATGAAAGTCATAGTCTTCAAAGAGGTGATTAAGATAAAATTGATCTATTCAATAAAATTAATTAATTGTATCTAGAATTCTAAGGACGTGTTTGTTAAGTTTATCTTATATATAGAGAGCTAATGGAAGTAATATATTAGTAGATTCTTATTACATAGTGTATGCACCACGAGTTTATACGGATAAACATATCATATAATAAGTGGTCTTTATCACATCACTTTGTGATGAGTCCATTACTGTTAATTTTTTTTTTGTTGCCCATCCGAGAGCCATTGAGTTACGTTTTAGAATTTAATAAACTAAGTAGCATGAAATTTCTTGTGAAACAAGGACTTTCGCATCCATCTCAATTAGACGTACAATAAACTATGCAATTAGCGTGATGCATCACTTGTTGTTCTCCCTAATAATGTTGATGAAGAATTATTTATTCAATAATAATCGTAATTAATCCCGTCTCCCCATGCACAAATCTTCCCAGGTATTTTGATGTATTACGCTTTCTTATGGTCAACAATGGCCTGTTCAAATGATCTCGTTCTCCGCGTGCTAACATTATTAAAAGCCAGTCGTTCAACCCGGACTGGGGGTTGAACCGTTCGAGCCTCCGGGTCGCAGTATTCTCTGGTTAATTTTGCTCAAACCGCGATTCATCCGGTGATTAACAAATGAATTCGAGACTCAGCTAGGTCACAGTTAAATGGTTGGACCGTCCGGGCCGGTCTGGATTTGATGATATTACTAGTTAGTTACACATCAAATCATAAAGTTTATCATCAAAAAAAAAATCATAAAGTTGGAAAAATTAGGAAGCAAGAACAGAGACGTGTTAGGCAAGAGTAGTAGTAGCACAAAAACTATTAAGAATTTTCGTAAATAACCTACTAATTCAACTAGAGAAGATGTCAATGAGTAAAAAAGTTTCTTTAGGCAAGAAATGATTAGGAAAATTGTGTCCCTCACATTGAAAACATACTAGTCTATATATATCTACAAAACGTTGGGCACAATACAATCGTCAAACTAAATTTGTAAAGTAACAACAGCATAAAAAAGGAAATAAAGACTAACGTGTATGAAAACTTGACGATTTAAAAGCTGGAACAAATGCTTCAAGGTTTCAGGATGGAACCACAAATAATGTTACTGCCACAAAGACCAAATCTCTCATTTAAATTAACTATCATCAGTCCAAATTAACAAAAAAAAACATGTAAATCAGGTTTTCCTTAAATTCCCCGATGTGTGTTGACAAAAAACTCTACTTTCGATATAGTTAATACAAACAACAAGTATAGTACTCCATCCGTTTCTTCTTAATAGTCGTCTAAGGTTTTCTCAGACATACTAACATACCAATACTACCATAAAAGTGATTTAGATTTTGGGGATAATAATGATATTTGACTATATTATCCTTCCTTTCCGTGCATGTTATGCTCTGTATTTTGGTTTTTATGTTATAAAGTCAATCGTTTCCATAAAAAAATATTATCCTTCCTTAAAAAAATTATTTACAAAATTTTTCAGGTATATGTTATTTATTGTAAGGGAAATAACAGGAAATTAAGCAATCATTACTACTTTGGAATTCCAAATTGATACTTAATTTGAAACAAATTACAAATCCTAAAATGACAGTTAATTTGGAATGGAGGGAGTAAGAGATACAAAGAATACACCTTTGTACTATATGTTGTCTTTACAGTTTGTGTAGAATAGGTGTCGCCTAATTTATCAAATAATAAAAGAGTTCCTTGTGTTGAGGGAATTCCTATATTCTACAAGTGGTAGCGAAGCCGATGGTTCGGCTGGGATCGATATGGAAATCGCGACATGGATTGCTCCGTGGTTGCTGCCCCCACGTGAAGCAGGCTCGAGGCTCCGGATTCAGGCCTAGGTGTGGAGTTGTAAGGCGTGACTCTTGAAGACCTAAGAGTGTTGGCAGGCGCGTGCTCCTAAGAGCGGGTTTAGTATCGTGGAGCGGGCCATTGGAGATGTCGCAGGAAAAGCTTCCATTGTAGGGGGAGTGTGCCCAAGCCCGATGGAAGAAAATCAGACTTGAGAGGAAGATTGTTGGGTATCCAAGTGTGAGTAAAATGTTCCACATCGGATGAAAAGAAGCTAAGTGAATGATATATAAGTGGAGAGGACACATGTACCAAATGCTTTATGGTTTTGGGTTACTATGTGGTGTCCAAGTCCATGTGTGATCCGACAGTTTGTGATTTGTGCTCTTTTGTATTTTGGATTACAGTGTATTGTTCTAAATCTATGAATATATAGATCTTATTTTGGACCTCACTCGTCTTTCTCCGGTTTATACACTAAATTTATATGTATGTACAGTTTCATCGTTGGACGTAATATTTTTTCTTTTTTGACCTAATGTATACACTTCCCCTATATATAAGTCTAGAATGGTAGGATATCCCATTATAATATGTCATGTTGCGCTAGTATGAGCTTCCACTGGACATTGTCTCCTTATTCCATAAATATAACTGTTGTTGTTAGATATAAGAATAATTAACTTCGTTAACTGCTGTATTTTTTTTTTTTATCCATAACAATCAACTTTTGTACTCAGACAAATTTCAATAACTTGCCCCATTGCTGGTGTCAGCATGAATTATGGAAAATCAATTCCAAATCAAGCTAAATGATTCCCCAAGAATGAGGAGATCACTTCGCAATTAGTCCAATGATCTTAGCATGATTTGTGTTATACATTCATTAGTAATGATATAAATTGTTTAGAATATTTGCTCATTGACTAGGTATTAAAATAGGATTAGTTTCTTCATACAAGTCTTGTAAACTCTATTTATAAGCGCCAGCATCAATTATATCAATAATATCACATATTTCTCCCAGTCCCCTCTTTATTCTTTTTAACAGTTTATAGGAGAACAACTTGAGTGTCGGTTTGCATAGCAAAGTGCATACTAGACTGTTAAAAAGAATGTAACAGTATGCACTTGGTAGAACTGTATGAAGTTAGATGTAACAGCAGTATGCATTGCAGATATATATGAAAATAATGAACCAAAAGAAAACAATACTAATTATCCTATAATAATGAATTAAACTAATGAACCAAAAGAAATAATAATAATGAATGAAAATAATAAGAGAAAAATAAAAATTGTACCGTTAGGTGGTTAGATAATTAGATATATATGTTAGACATTCATTCTTGGTTAATGAATGACTATAGACTACTTGCACCAAAAAAAAGACTATAGACTACCCAAACGACATATATATTATATTCTACATCCTTAAAAGGCCGTAAGATTCATGTAAGGATTAATTACCACCTAATGGTACCAGTTATATATTAAGGCCCTAAACTCTCAAAAAAAAACAATTACTAGTTATATATTAATTATAATATTTTTTGGGGAAGATTCTTCTTTATCACATAACGAACATCAAACACATTAGTGGAATTCAAGATATGATCAGTTTGTGACTTGTGAAGTTGTTTTTTTGAGAGTTTTATGGTGGCTATATCGGACACAAATAATAGGTTATTCAACTTGGATTATCAAGTAGACAGAATCGTCGTTTAGGGCCTTTCCAACCCTTGAGAGCTTCTGCATTAGATAGAACAAAGGATGCACTATAAGGAAAAGCAGCTTGTTGGATGGCCTTCACCCAGGACACAGTCTGACACCAGTTGCTTGCAGCAGTTCCTACCTTTTCTTCTTCTTCTTTTTTTTTTTTTTTTCACTTGCTGAGCATTAGATCAGCACATGGAAATGTTTCTTTCTAATCAAGAAACACTAGTCGACGAATCTTGTCCAATCGAAACCTTTCTCTTCACTTACATTCAAGGAGCATTTATCAACATGAAAAAGAGTGTTTTGCATGCTCCAGTATGCTTCAGAGCTGTAACAAGCTTTATTGCTCCTCTCACTGATTTCTCCAACCATAATAAAAGCTTCACAACTTCTGTAGCCCTCACAAGCTTAATTATCTCCTGGCTAGAATAACAAACAAAAGTGAGAAACCAGTACCTGAAAGTATTTTCTATCATTTTGGAGATTAAACTGTCGAACAAGGAGGGATCCTGATTCATCATCAGAACCTACCATAGTTTTTCCTTACTTTTTTTAATAAAACAAGCTGGAGCATTTGTTTTTCTTTTTTTTTTCTATACTATGATAAATAAGGAGTTGAATGTTATTACACTAAAACCTAAGAACCACTAATCAGAGGAGTCAATCAGTGTTTAGCGCTAGGTTATTGATTGGCTTGATTGTCTGAAAAATCTTGTAAAAGATAGCTGTTAAGATTATTTGCAAATCAATATTTATGGTGAATAAAATTGATGATGCAATTCTTTGTTCGATGTGTTGTGATATTTAAGGTAATTGAAGAACCCAGTTTTTTATTTATTTATTAAAATTATCAATGCTTAAAGTAAACCAAAACTGAAAAATGAAAGAATGGAGACGAGGATTAGTGACAGGAGTTGATAGTGAAATGGTGATGGTATTTTCGTTACTATTTACAATACACTTTAGGAGGGATTGTAGTTTACGACACACAAATTCATTCCAATTTGGGATAAATTTTATGACTCACAAGTTGCAAAGACTTTTTATTCTTTGCAGCCAACTGTTCGTCACAAATGTTTTCCAAGGTGCATCCCCCTTATCATTGACACTTGAAATTAGTATTAGTTGCAGTGGTAAAACGTAGTGCATTCCCCTTAAACCTCAATGTCTACGTTTTGATTCTTGGTGAGAGCAGGTGTACAGAAATTATGCTATTGGTAGTGGTCCCACCTCACAATGGTGACGCATCGAGCCATAGGGAGAGATCAGCCTATTAGTCGACTAGGATACTCTTCTAGCATTCAAAAAAAATCATTGAAGGTTGAAACAAATTGTACATCACAAAGATCATTTAAAAAGAAAACAAAAGAAGACCATTACAGTCAGGGACGGATCCAGAAATATTTTCTAGTGTAGGCAAAAAATTAAACTATAAAAAATCATTCTAACCCATGTATATATAAGAATTACATTGTAAAATACACCCTCTCTTCCAAAAAATTTAAAATTTTTGCACGAACCTTTAAAATGTAATTAATATTAATCTCAATAATAAGAATGTTAATAATAATGGACCAAAATATCCTTATATAATCGTTAGAATCAAAAAAAATATATCCTTATATAAAATTTTTAATTACAAATTTTTTCCTATCTAACAATTTTTTTTGTATATTAACTAAACCATTAAAAAATATAAATGTCGACTTGAAAGAAAATTAAATCAGTGCCCAAGATGAGTTCAATTTAACCATTAACTTCTAACCACGATCCGATCAATTTGACAAGAGATAAAAATTTTATTCCCATCTTAATCTATTTACCTAAACAGATATTGAAAATTAAAATTGAGTAATTTGCAAATTTATGTATTACTGGTTATAACCATCACGATGAACCTAAATAAACCTAAATAATGAATGAAAGATTGAAATTTAGAATAGAAAAAAAATTAAAAAGAGAATTATTGAGCTGAAAGGCCGTTTACTAGTTTCTAAAGATAATAGAATTTGTTTCTAATAATAAAAAGCCTTACTATTTGAAAACAAGGACTAATCAATATTTTAAATTTTATTGATAGGTCAAATAAGTTAACCAAATCTTTCGGGATTCCATAGTTGGTTAGCAGGATAATACTTTTAATGAAAATGAGTATAGGCAAAATAGAGTAATTAAATTTTTGGGATAGAAAGTAATAAGGAATTTTTTTTTTATGGATGCCAGTGTAGTCACCTGCCTTACACCGTGCATCCGTCCTTGAGTACAGTGTGTTTGTGTTAGGTGAAATATCCAACATTAAAATCTCAATGCCTCCCTCCTTATTGAATTAAAAAAAATAATACAAATTTTGAATGGGCTTGTACAAATTTCGAGCCTCGGAGACTTTCCCTCCAGTTAGGATGTTTAAATAATTAGGACAAAAATCGGTCCATATTTCTCAATCTAGTCTTTGGCTGTAGCCGTGACAGAAGTAATTTTATTCCCGAATAGAACGACCATTACTGAGATAAAAGAAGAGGAAACTCAAAGAATACAAGAATCGGATATGACCTATACATAAACTAGAAATTTCTAATTCTTGACACATGCTCTAGGAAGACAACAATTCTTATGGTATAATTTATACCAGGGTGAGATAGTTTGATGAATTAAGCCGTTGAAAGTTAAAACAGGATTAAAAAAAAAAAGGAGTGAGAAAGACAAAAACTAGTGTGAAATGTCATTTTCATTATGTCCTATTGTCCTTAATTGGAAGAGGGTACTCATGCGAATGCAAGAGAGTGAGAGGGCGAAGTCTTGAGTTTGAATCTCACCTTTTAACATCCACTAATATCGAAACCCTAGTGGTTGGGTATGCATGGAATTCCTAACCCTTGGATAAACATTAAGAAAGATGCCACCCTAGGCCACTAGTGATTTTTATGAGAAGTAGTACTTATCCTATATTTAAATATAGTTAAATGTACACGAGTATTAGGCTTTGCCTCTTTATTTCTACTAACATCAATCTAGTGGCGTACGTTTGCATTCACATTCTCATGTTCTGAAGTCTATATAAAGGGGTCACCAATTTGGAGTAGAACCACACAAGCATTTCAAAGCATAAACACACTCTAGACACTACTCCAATGGGTGTTCAAAAATTCCTTGTGCTAGGAATGCAGGCACTGCTAGTCCTTGCATGCTTGTTGGCCCTCACAAAGCCAACAACTGCAGCTAATTGTAATGTTAAATGGGAAGATGAGCCTGACTTCAACCCAGATGACTTTCCAGACAATTTCACTTATGGAAGTGCTGTTTCTGCTTACCAGGTATATATATATTGAAGATTATGTAGACATATGGAACGGTAACTGATTGATTCATTTCACTTCAGAGTAGAAGTTGAAATGATAAAAGGCATGCCTTTCCTTATGGCTCCGTTTTTTTTTTTTTGTTTTTTTTTTTGTGACAGGATCCTTATGGCTCCGTTTTGTTAATATTATTGGCAATCTTCAGTATTATATGTTATCCATTTTCATTTGCAGGTCTAGAATGCTAATAATTTGAGTTCATATACGTAGAAAAATACAGTAGAACACATGCAAATTCAATGCATACATGTAGATGCACTCATGCATGAATTACTTAATTTCAGGTCGAGGGTGCTGCATCCGAATATGGCAGAGGTCCAAGTATATGGGACACCTTGACCCATAAATATCCAGGTTAATTTGAACCTCCTCGATTTGATTTTAAGTTGGAATTCGCAAGACAAGCTATTGGAAATTTAATTAATTCTAAAGATATCCTAACCATGAAGGAGAAAGTGCAAAAACTTGGCAAAATAATATTCATTGGACATAATAAGTCTTCATTGTTCCATGGTACAAAATCAGACCCACTTCGATAACCTTCAAAAATTATTTCAGGAGCGATAGCTGACAAGTCAAATGGAGACGTGGCAATTGATTTCTATCATCGATACGAGGTACGTAGCAGCTTAATTGAGTTTGTTTTCTTTCCCTTCGTACCTCAGTTTGTTTTCAATTTATGTAAAAATCTGATATCATTAAAAGGTTTGAGTATATAATAACTAACGTCTAATTAAGAGATCAAACTACAACACTACAGGATGATTTGAAGGCGATGAATGATACGGGTCTGAAAGCTTTCCGATTTTCCATATCATGGTCCCGGTTAATACCTAGTAAGTAAATATTTTTGTACTCGTAGATGGGTGAATTAATTTACCCTTTCAAAGAACACAAAGTATCCTTTAATGTTTATTACTTGGCGATCTCCTATATATATATGCTTTTCCTCATATATATGTTTAATTGCTCATCTATTTTTTTAGTATGTAAATTTCTTCATAATTACTAGCATTTCTTGTTAATTTCTCTAACAAACTTTCTTAATTACAATTTCAGCTGGAAACATCGCTGATGGAGTGAATGAGGAGGGGATCGAATTCTATAACAGCCTCATTAACGCATCCATAGCATTAGGTGATCATGTATATCTTTACATTAACTATCTAATGGCTGTACCATGCGCATATGTTTGTGTGCATCTAACTTAACGTATAGTTATTTTGTCTATCCGATAATTAATAATATTCAGGTCTGGAGCCTTTCGTGACCATCTTCCATTGGGACACTCCTCAGGGCCTGGAGGACAGTTATGGTGGTTTCTTAAGCGAGAAAATAGTGTAAGCAGTGTACTTTGACATCGGTTATATGCTTTTATATATATATATATATATATATATATATACATATTAATTCTTTTAGTAGTATATCCAATGTAGAGGACCCCTCAAACTTCTTTCGTTCTTGTACAGGCGTGATTATATGGATTATACAAATCTTTGCTTCCAAAGATTTGGGGACAGAGTGAAAAAATGGATCACTTTAAATGAGCCATGGGCATATGCTTATTATGGTTATGACACCGGGGAGTTTGCACCAGGAAGGTGTTCCCCGTGGGGGAGCTGTGTGAATCAGACAGGAAACTCTGCTACTGAGCCTTACATAGTTACCCACAACATGCTGCTTGCTCATGCTGCAGCAGTGCAACAGTATAGAGAACAATATGTCAGTACTGATGCAACACTAGTTTGAATTTTAGCAAACAGGATAGTTGAAATTAAGATGATGAGGAAATACGGAATATGGAAAATGAATATATATGGTTATTGATCGAGTATATATAATATATCTAGATGAAGATCATAATTAGTTGATAAAATAAGTGGTTCAAGCTCTTTGCTCAATTTAATAAATTAGGCATACACTTCCATATAGCTATCAAATTCAATATATATGAAGTAAATGGAGAATGTTTTTGCAAAGCAATGCTAATATAGAAGACATTATTTTAATTCTAAGTTGGCATTGTTTTTAAATTGTTGAATATTGTTCAAGGCATCTCAAAAAGGTTCGATTGGAATTACACTCTGCACATACTGGATGGAACCTTTCAACTCCAGCGATATATCTGATATTGAAGCTGCCAAACGAGCTCTTGATTTCAACTACGGTTGGTAAGTGTTTCGCTATTAGTCATTAATATTGGTCAAGATATGGGACGCCTTCTTCCCTTATTTTCAAGGATCTATACAAATATAGATGTAAAAAAACAAAAAAGTTATTCTATATATATATATATATATATATATATATTTGGACATTAGATAATCTATATATATTCGTTGCACGTGTACAGAGTTGTTGAAAATTAAAAGGAAAAACATTAATTTCATGGTTTTGGACTTATCAAGATATTGGGGTTGGACTGAACTCCTTTTACTTGTAAGAGAGTTATATATTGGTTGCACGTGTATAGAGTTATGTTGTTTCATGTTTTGGCAGGTACATGGACCCCTTGACGTATGGCAGATATCCAGCCAGCATGGTGGAATATGTAGGCGGTCGGTTGCCCAACTTCACCACAGCAGAATCTGAGATGATAAAGGGATCTTATGATTTCATTGGACTGAATTATTATACTTCAAGATACGTAAAGTATGATAATGAGAGTTTTATTGATGCTGAGCACATGTCATATTCAACTGATGCTCAGGGTGACCAGCTATGTAAGTTTTGTATAGTTTGAAACTTGTAAAATTCTTGAGTCTGTGTGCTTGGAGGGCTAAAAAAAATTGATAGGTGACCTTATTTTCTAATTCGAATTTCTACAGACTCCAATGCTTCAGGACATTGCATTGGGCCAGAGGTATGTGCATTGTAATTTAAAGCTGCTTCTTGTTCTAAAAATTCTAGCGATATGTAAGTTATGCATTGGATTAATTAGAAAGTAACTTTGTGCATGATTTTGTAGGCTGGATAAGGATCCAGTAATTTACGTCACTGAAAACGGTAAGTTGAACAGTCAGTTTATATATATACATATATGCTTTACCCTCTAATTTGCAAGTAAAGTAATGATAGTACTGTATTAATTGATGTTTTAATTTGTTTGACATATATATGCAGGGATGGCGCACGAAGATAATCCTCTAGATACTTGCGACTCTGCAAGTATTGATGAAATTATGTACGACACCGAAAGGATTAACTATTACAACGCTCATCTTGGATACGTTGGATTGGCCCTAAAGTGAGTTTAATAGTAATTTTACATGCAACAAACACCATTTCCTTTTTCTATTGTCTTTATAATTACTATGTTTTTATTATTTATGCGCCTTTACGCTAACTTAAACCAATGGTTGGTTCTAATGTGACAGTGAGGACAAAGTTGATGTGAGGGGTTACTTTGCATGGTCATTTTTTGACAACTTTGAATGGTCAAGTGGTTACACCCAGAGGTTCGGTCTCACCTACATCAATTATACAGACAATCTTGCAAGAGTCCCCAAGGCATCAAGGATATGGTTTCGAAGCAAACTAACTAATCCACAGAACAGTAAAGTCATTGAACCAAAGTGGTCTAGGCCCTATGGTGCAATGTAGTACGTATTTGGGAATTTCTAGAAATCATCTCATCTACCCTTGACCAAAGATGCATATATATGCTGTGAGTACTTGCATCTTCTACTAGTAAATAATGTCAGGGTAGCTTCAGGTTGTATGATTTGAATAACTTCTGTACTGTATGTTAATTAAGACAGAAGATGCGTGTGTTTGATATTAACCTGGACCAAGATGCGTTGCATCTTCTACTACAAGTGTCTGGGTAGCTTCGAGTTGTATCATGTCAAGTTGTCTGTATTAATTAGCCTGTGTGTGTTTACGCTTTTCAGTGTGCAATAATAATATTCAAATAAAGGTATTTATATATAATACCCACTTTCTTTTTGTTTCCTGGATTATGCTAAGACTATAGAAGAATGAAAGTTTGAGGAGTGATATCAAGAATGTTGCATCAAACGCTGAACTTCAGAATAAATCCTTTTCCTGCAAGTTCACAAACAAGCCTTGTTTGGACATATGCTCTAGGACAGAATCAATCCCTTTTCCATCTTCTCATGGTTAATCGAAACCAGTAATTTGTAGAACATTAATCCTTGACTAATCAACCTCTGAAACCCATCTGCAGCCTCAGAGAAGTTGGAAAGTTTAAGCTAATTGAACTCCAAACATAATCAGATTGTATGTATTCACTCAATCCAGTTACATAACTCTTGTACATATACAAATAGGTGAAAAAAAGACGCATATTACTAACTGTAATCCTGGATAAAACACTAACACTGCAAAAAAGATTTGAACTATTGTAGGTCATTGGCACTCTTGTGTCGAAATCACAAAAGGGGTGAGGTCTCGGATTCAAGTCTCACTTTTCTCGATTGGTATAAAAAAAAATGTACAGTAGATAATTCGTAGAATAAGGGAAGAATGAAGATTATCTACAGTGAGAACAATGACAACTAGGAGACATCAGTTATGCTTTTTAAATAAAGCTTTCTTTGTGGCCAGGGGCAGATCCGGAGGGGCAAGGCCCTCTTAAATCCAAGATATGAATATATATGGTAACATATTTCACATAGTCTTCATGGTGGCGCGGTGGTGAGTGGTGCTTGAATTCAAGGGTCCAACTCGGATTCGAGCCACAACCACAGCCAAACAAAAATCCTGGATTCGCCCCCCTAATACAAAATCCTGGATCCGCCTCTGTTTGTGGCGAATATTGGAGCGATTAGTGGTGATCAATCAGTAGCTTTGGATTGTCTTTGCTCCATGATGAATAAGGTTGATCTCAAGAGGAGTTCTAGAAATATTCAAACTGCTTCATAAAGCATGGTGGTTTGCCCTGGATTGGGAAGCCTCCCCTTAACTTAAACTTTTATCAATCAAAAGAAATCTTAGACTATGGAGCCTCCTCTCAACCTAAACTTTTATCAACAAAAAAATTTGGTAAAAGATGGCTTAACTGTACAAGTTAATATGACTCAACCCAAATTAGTAGGTTTGGGTTGAGTGGAGCTGACTTGTTTTATATCTAGATTATATTAAGAGCATATATATATTTCACATATTTTAAATGTATCCTATTTAATATCTCTGGAGGACAAAATTACTATAATATTTAAAGATATATATTATGGATGCTTAGAAATATTATTATGTTACATTCTTAGATTTTATAATTTTATTTAATGAATGAGAATAAATTGATAGGGTAAACAAGTTGGAAAAGACTGATCCAAACTGCCACTAATTTTTTTTATATGCTAATATCAGTAAGTAGTAGCACTCTTTATGTTAAAATATGTCTGCACATAGGGATAGGGTCCATGTTGAAGTCAAATTAAATTTTGGGTCATGTAGATATTGTGCTCCTCCAATAACTTCGGGCTTAGAAACTCAAAATCAGCCCATATCGCAACACATAATAATGCGCAGAGAGTCCATAAGGGGAAATATGGGCCCGGAAACCTCCACCACAGCCATAAAAGATCTCAGATTATTTTAACAGTTGAGTTCCCCATTTTAAAATTTGTACAATATATTTTTTTCTAAATTTTTATTGGCAAAGTAGTCCCTTCATTCTAACATTTATACAGTAACTTTGATTCATATATTTCAAACCAAATTTAATGGTTGTGAATATTGTCGATAGGACTGACTTTAATATACTATATAAAATATAAATCACTCCATGGTATAATTTTTTTGGCATTTATTATTTAAGAACGCTGTTCCAAGTAAAATAAGTTGTAGCAACATATGAAACTGGAAGTAATTTTCCAAGTCACAAGCAGTGCGAGTACTAGATTGAGATGCATTCGTTGTTGGCCTAATTTTCCTTTTTTCTTTGGCCTAATTTTCCATTAACTTTTCCATTATGCATTCGGTTGCAGTTATGAGTACAACCGAGCGTATGAGGCATCGGTCCTTCATTTCAAGGGCCGCCGGGGGGAACCGAACACCACGCGATGTGTGGTGCTCTCCAGCTGCTGGACCCTACCTCCAACAGAGTCATTCCCAAGGTAGGCTGGTTGTTAAACAGAAAAGATAACTCTTCCAGGGTAGGAGCACGTGACGGTGACCACAAAAGTCAGGGCGTGAGTCCGGGCGGAGGGACCGTCGTGCAAATCTTGGTGATACTAGCAAATTTGAACTGAGAAATTTGAAGGCCGAAGAAGGGAAAGGAAGTCAAAGAGTGCGCGAATTTTTCGGGAGGGAAGAAAATGGAGGTCGGGATGTGGAACGGCGAGAATCGGCTCGCTAATTTGCTCGGGGCGTGGACCGGTACGAATTGTGGTGGTAGCCCAAGCTCGGGCTCTTGATATGCCTGTGGAGTTGCCATCTCCTCGATTGTGGAAGACAGTGCACGCTCCCCCCACACCGGCCTGCGGGCTCTCCTTTCGACCCGTTACGCTAAGATTAACTGTGCCGTTGACATTTTTTTTATGTGTCCCCTCTCCACCATATAGAGGTTATTTATTTCACAAAAATAAAATACTTTTAAGCCTTGCTGACATTTTTACTCCCAATAAAGGATATTTGCTGACATTTTCCGATCTGAAACAACATTATTATTTTCTAAGTGGCAGTTGATTAACGTTTTTAATCATGCAGTTGTTTAATAACTCAATAAAATATAAAGGTTTCCAGCCACGAAGTGACAGCAGCAGTAGGTACACCAACCACTTATACACGAATTCAAACTGTCTAAAACAAGAAGCACTACCGGTCAAGAAGATTACTATACTTTTTTTTGGTGTTATTTTTGTTGAGGAGGACTATTGCCACTATTTGAATAAGATTAAAACCTTATCCTTATTATCATTGCCTTTTTTCTTTCAAATCTTAAATTTTCCTACAGAAAATGAAGACAATGCACATTCCTTTACAACATCACAATCTTAGAAACTTCTTAAAATTTTTATCCCCCAAGCATAATCTCTTGTATGAAACTTTTTTTTTCATAAGCATAGAGAAACTTAAGAAAGATATATATCAATACTACAAGTAGTATTTGTGTAAAGCTACTGTACGTTGGTTGGATGTCTTCCATAAATTTTGATATGGTTGGATCTTCTGTTGACATTTGGAATTGCTACTCAATCATGGAGGATCAGGTCGGTCCCTATAACCGAAGGGTGGGGGCTCGTGCCAAACTTGTTTGGTAAAGCATTCCATGTCCCGCTTGGTTATTAAGTTTTGGCAATACAAAGCACAGTATCAATACATGACTAATATTTAATTATTGTAAATTGTTAGTCATTTGGTCCCTTCCAATAAAATTTCAGATTAGAATATTATCATTGGAAAAAAAAAAATTAAGAGGATTTTACATTAAGCTAATCCCGCTCCAACGGGATCCACGACTACAAGGGTTTAGTCCATGTTATTTAACATCGGCACTACTAGGAAAGAATCCACTTTAAGCTCTAGCTTTTTGTTTTCTAATATCTCATCCGGAGTTTTGTCCCGATTAATTCGATTTGGATCACACATTTGGTTATGGTGGTGGGATTTTCTACACATATGATCACTTACCACTTAGACCAATTCCGCATTGCTTCAATCTCTGGACTTTGAAATCCTCTATATCCCTGCCAAAGACAGACCACATGTATGCTACTCCGCACACTTTTGAACTGACACCATACCTAAGCTTGGCCACAATTAGCATATATTTTTTTGTCAAAGAGCCCACAATCAGTGTAGCCAAACTTCGTTTGATCCCATCTATATTTCATAATGCTAAATAGTACTCCCTCCGTTCCGTTTTAATTGACGTTTAAGTATCTGCACACAAATTAAAAAAAAAATAATTAATAGCCTAGAATCAAGAATTATTTGACTAACTTACTTTTATTTCACTTTTAATAAAACTAAATAACTTAAATGTAATTGTTATGTAAATTTAAGGATAAATATGAAAAAACTTCAATTAATGTTTATTGAGAATTGTAAAACGTTAATTTTTTTGGAACAAAATTTTTCCCCTCAAACGTCAATTAATTCGGAATGGAGGGAGTAATCACCATCTATTTTCTTTTTTACCATCTTTCTGACAAAAAAAGTGTACCCATCTCTTTTAGGGGTGAATTAATGTAGCTGAGTAAAGTCTCACTGTGCACAAGATAGAATGGAGCAACTACTGTTGGAACATCGAGTAAAGCCTCATTGACTAAAGTCTCTACCTAAGATTTTCTTCATTAGGTAACACGCTATCATAAATGTTTTTGATGCCCAATCTCATTTCGCAAAATTTAGGAATGCTTTCGCTTTTATACCATTTATTGATTCTTTTGATTTCATAAATGTTCGACCTCTCTCATAGGTCACCACTGACAAAGCATTGCATCATCTTTTTTAATTGTAGTGCCTTCATTCAGTAGCGACTCTTTTATTGAGAAAACAAAAAAGCAGACTGTCACAATGAGTAGGAAAATGAATATGAAATCTATGGCTGATGCTTACCCACATGTTTGCCATAAAATACCTCCTAAAATCTGTGCTAGCTAGAAAACTCATCCACCTCGACCTGGAAAATGATTCTTGAATATGCAAGAAATTTATGTTTGGGTTCCAATCAGTCAATAAAAACGGATCCTTTTTATACCAACACTAAGTTAAATGCTTCAAGGCATTTAGGTTACTTTAAATAATATCTCCAACTGGAACAATAGAGAAAATTAACTTTAAGAAAAACTGGAACAGTAAATTCTTTGAGTTAACATTTAGATAACGACCGGCATGAATGACCACTCAACTCGATGATAGGACACATTGATGCTCAATATGGCTGCACTATCCCTTACATATTGCAATTGATAGGCGTCATCTCATAAGCAACCAAAATATAATTTCTAATGAGTCTATTGTCCATGAAAAGCACTTTGATTCTGCAATATAAGAGAAGAAAATCACTGCGTAATTAATAAGGCAATTAGCAAAAAATTGCCGATAGCCTTGAAAGTTACATTCTACTAGCTGTTGGTCTTAAACTAATGGCGCATTGCGCATACCACTAGGTTTTGGCGCTTTTGTTTTCTTTGAGAATTCGTTTTTGGGGTTTTCGGAATAAGAACCAAATGGGTGAAAAATACCTTTAATTAATTAGACCAGCTATTTAAAGCATGCCTCCAATATTTTTTTATTGTATATATCCCACATTTCCACCTGATAAGACTATAAGATTAGATAAGCATAGTTTAGTAGGTTAGTTAGTATTGTGATAATAGTATACTTCTTCATTGTATATCTTATCTCTGTATCATTATCATCTTGAGAAGATATATACATACCAGGATTGTAGAGTTTGGCATCCTGAGTACTTTCCTTCATGGTAGCGGAGCCACAGTCTATCTTTTGAAGTCTGATACTTTTCTCTTTTTCTCGCTATGTCTACCGACGCCTCCACCCATTCTTCTACTACCTCATCTTCCTCCTCTTCCTCTTCTACATCCTTATCTGCTACTCTTCAGTCTACCGTTCATTCTGTTTTGAGTGTTAGCAACATTAAAAACTATGTTCCTACCACTCTTGATTTCTCTAATTTCTTAGTGTGGCAGAGTCTGCTTTATACTGTTTTCCAGTCCCATCACGTTACTGGACATGTTGACGGTTCCTGTGCACAACCCTTAGCCTTTGTTCCCTCTGAAGCACCTGATACACCACCACAACCAAACCCTGCTTTTACTCAGTGGACACAAATCGACAGCACTATTGTTTCTTGGATTTATGCAACTGTTTCCCCTGACATTCTTCAACATATTGTCCGACCTGGTGTGATACAAACTGCTAGAGATGTCTGGTTGGCAGTGGAAGCTTTGTTTCATGATCATGTTCATGCTAGATACATGGAGTATAGATCTGCATTTGTTCAATCCAAAAAGGGTTCTAGGCCCATTTCTGAATATCTTCAATCTGTTCGTAGTATTGCTGATAGTTTAGAGTCTATCGGACGTGGTTTGGGTGATGATGATGTTGTTTTACAAATTTTGGATGGTTTACCTGATGAGTATTCTGATTTTGTTACTATGATGACAAACAAGAACCCTCTTCCTTCTTATTACGAGCTACGCTCGGCCTTGCTTGCTCATGAGTCGCGTCTTGGTAAGAGTCGTGTTTCTTCTGTGTCTGTTGACTCTTCGCAGGCTCTTTTTGCTTCCTCTCGCGGTCGCGGAAACCGTGGTGGCTATAACAAGCACCGTGGTGGTAGAGGC
>JAKUCV010002350.1:44386-58421 GCA_028386065.3 Turnera subulata
GAATATCTTCAATCTGTTCGTAGTATTGCTGATAGTTTAGAGTCTATCGGACGTGGTTTGAGTGATGATGATGTTGTTTTACAAATTTTGGATGGTTTACCTGATGAGTATTCTGATTTTGTTACTATGATGACAAACAAGAACCCTCTTCCTTCTTATTACGAGCTACGCTCGGCCTTGCTTGCTCATGAGTCGCGTCTTGGTAAGAGTCGTGTTTCTTCTGTGTCTGTTGACTCTTCGCAGGCTCTTTTTGCTTCCTCTCGCGGTCGCGGAAACCGTGATGGCTATAACAAGCACCGTGGTGGTAGAGGCGGTGGTTTTCAACCACGACCTCCTTATAATTCGAAGCCTTTTTCCTCCTCTTTTACCAATTCCTCCAAATCTTATAATGCCTCTTTTTCTTCTCCACGGCCTCCTTCCTACTCACCACGTCCTCAACGATCTTCCTCTGTGCTAGGGCCGGCTCCAGTGCGATGTCAGCTCTGTGACGGTTATCAGCACACCGCAAAGCACTGTCCCCAGCGCATGACCTCTTTTGCGGGGGTCCATGATGCGTCTTCCTCAGGTGTTTCTTCTTCCGAGCCTCTTTGGTATGCTGATTCCGGTGCCACTAGTCACATGACTAATGATCCGTCTACTCTGGACTCTTTCTCTGCTTATTCTGGTCCAGATTCTGTTCAGGTTGGGGATGGTAAGTTTCTTCCTATAACACATATTGGTTCTAAGGTTTTTCGCGTTGGTGTTTCTTCTTTTCGTTTGTGTGATGTTTTGGTCGTTCCTCTTCTAACCAAGAATTTAATTTCTATTAAACGGTTTGCCACTGATAATTGCTGTTATGTGTGTTTTGATTCAAATGGTTTTTCTGTGAAGGGCAAGCACTTCCACCATCCTCAGATTCGTTGCAGTGATACTGGTCCCTTATATTCTGTTCGATTGTCAGTTTCCCCTTTGTCTTCTGCTACTGCTCTTTCCAGCATCCGTGTGTCTTCAAATTTGTGGCATCAGCGTCTTTGTCATCCAGGGTCTCCTGTTCTGCGTGAATTTCTCAAACGACATCAAACTGGCGCTACTTCTGCAGAACTTAGTTTTTGTAGTTCTTGTCAAATGGGTAAACACACAGTGTTGCCCTATCCTTCTTCTTCCAATTCTAGTTTAGGTTTGTTTCATGTAATTCACTGTGATGTTTGGACATCACCAGTGATTTCTTTTTCTGGTTTTCGTTATTATGTTCTTTTTCTCGATGAGTTTTCTCGTTTTTGTTGGATTTATCCGTTGCGGAATAAAAGTGAAGTTTTTGAGAAGTTTAAACAATTTCATGCTGAGATCACTACACAGTTTTCTTCACCTATTCGGTTTTTACAATCTGATGGTGGGGGAGAATTTTGTAGTCGTGTGTTTGATTCTTTCTTGCGTGACCATGGGATTTTACGTAGGATTTCTTGTCCTTACAGCCACCAGCAAAATGGCATGGCTGAACGCATGCATCGAACATTGTTGAATGCCATACGGTCTGTCCTTTATCATGCTCATATGCCATTGCAGTTCTGGGTTGAAGCATTACACTATGTTAATTATGTTCACAATCGCATTCCTCACAGTACGCTTAAGTGGTCTAGTCCTTATCAGGTCCTTCATGGTACGGTTCCTTCCATTAGTCAATTTCGGGTTTTTGGTTGTTCCTGTTTTCCTCACAATGTGCATCCCTCTTCGCATAAACTGTCTCCTAGGGCTATGTTGCATGTCTTTATTGGTGTTTCTAGTGTTCACAAAGGATTCCGCTTCTACAACATCTCTACCAGACAAGTGGTCATATCACGCAATGTTACTTTTGATGAGTCCTCTTTTCCTTTTACCTCTCGGTCAGTTACTTTACCTAGTCGGCCACAACCTTCTTTTGATCCTTCTCTTGTTTTTCGTTTACCTGGTGCACAGGTCTCGTCCACATCCACGTCTTCTCAACCGACTCTTTCTGATCCAAACCAGCCGGCCCTTACTTCTTCCTTATCTTCTATTTCTTCTCCTCACAACTCTGTGCCTCTATCTGCCGAGGCAGACCTGTTACCTTCCACTACATCTCCATTACCTGCTGCAAACCCATCTGCTTCTCAGCCCACACCGCAATCTTCTATCCCTCATTCCAATCTATCCCCTTCTCCTTCTCCTTCTCCTACTCCACCACCAATTCATCCTATGATTACACGCAACAGAGATGGCACTCGTAAAGTCATCCAAAAATTAAATTTGCTTACTGAAACCACATCCTCTGAACCAAAAACCTATACTCAGGCTTCTACAGATAGACGTTGGTGCGATGCTATGAAGGAAGAGTATCAGGCCCTAAAAACAAATCATACATGGGTTCTGGTTCCGCCTCCTCCTACAGGTGTGAACGTTATCGGGTCAAAGTGGGTTTATCGGCGAAAATATAATTCTGACGGTTCTTTGGAGGGGTACAAAGCTAGGCTAGTGGCACAGGGTTTTAGTCAAAAGCCAGGGGAGGACTATGGTGAGACTTATAGTCCTGTTGTCAAACCGGCCACCATCCGCACGGTGTTAACTCTTGCTTTGTCTCAGGGGTGGTCTCTACGTCAGCTAGACGTTAAAAATGCTTTTTTAAATGGTTTCATTCAAGAAGATGTTTATATGAGGCAGCCCCCAGGTTTTGAAGATCCAAAATATCCTTCATATGTTTGTAAACTTCAACGAGCTTTATACGGTTTAAAACAAGCACCTCGTGCTTGGTATTTCCGTTTTGCCAGTTTTTTGTGTTCTCAGGGATTTGTAGCCAGCAAATCAGATGCCTCTCTATTCATTCTCAGGTCATCACAGGGTGTGGCATTTCTCCTTCTGTATGTGGACGATATAGTCCTCACGGCCTCCACCACTTCTCTTCTTCAGACTCTTCTGGCTATGTTAAAACGGGAGTTTCGGATGACTGATCTTGGTTCCCTACACTACTTTCTGGGAATACAGGTCGTTCATGCTGCCGAAGGCCTGTTTCTTCATCAGGCCAAGTATCTACAGTCTATCTTTGATCGAGCTGGGGTTTCTGCACTCAAGTCAGCCTCCACTCCGATGCAACCGAAATTAGCTCTTTCTTTGCATCAGGGACATCTTTTGTCTGTTGAGGAACAAAGTGTGTATCGCACTGTTGTTGGAGCATTGCAGTATCTTACATTTACTCGGCCTGACATCAGTTTTGCTGTCAATACCGTCTGCCAATTTATGCATGCACCTACTACAGATCATTGGAAGGCGGTAAAGCGAATTCTTCGCTATCTTTCTGGCACCAGACAGCAAGGTCTTCTTCTTCGTTCTACATCTATTCGTTCTCTTGTTGCATATTCTGATGCGGATTGGGCTGGGTGTTTCGATACCCGTCGTTCTACTACAGGTTACAGTCTCTATCTAGGGGGTAACTTGATTTATTGGTCAGCTAAAAAGCAGCGCACTGTCTCCCGGAGTAGTGCAGAATCCGAATACAGGGCCCTTGCGAGCACTGTGTCTGAAGTTTGTTGGCTGCGTTCGCTTTTAATGGAGCTTGGATTTTTACCGAAGTTGCCGGTTGTTATACATTGTGATAATCTTTCTGCAACGTATTTAGCACACAATCCGGTGCAACATCATCGCACCAAACACCTGGAAATCGATCTTCATTTTGTTCGTGAGAAAATTCAGCTGGGTCACATCGCGGTAGTTCATGTTGGCGCTGATCAACAGCTTGCTGATGTCTTCACGAAGTCCTTAGGTGTTTCAGCTTTTCAATTTCTATGTAGCAATTTGTGTTTGGCTACTCTAGCCACCCTCAAATTGCGGGGGAGTGATAAGACTATAAGATTAGATAAGCATACTTTAGTAGGTTAGTTAGTATTGTGATAATAGTATACTTCTTCATTGTATATCTTATCTCTGTATCATTATCATCTTGAGAAGATATATACATACCAGGATTGCAGAGTTTGGCATCCTGAGTACTTTCCTTCACCACCAACCCGGACCTGCCAATTTTTTTTGCCTCCAATATTCTTTTGCATATATTTTTTTTGCTAATTAAGAATTCGTTTTTGGATTTTCCTGCCAATATTTATTTTGTATATATCCACATGTCCTCCCACCTGGACCTGCCAACATAAATTCTATGATGCTTGTCGAATATTGAGTGGTATATTCATGGTAGAAAAAGATATATATTTTTCTAAAAACGGCAGAGAAAACCTTAACTGGTTATACTATCATGTGAGGATGTCAATTGAAACAATCTTTTCCTCATGCAGGGACCATAGGTTAGGCAAAGCAATGCACTAGACAATAAATCCTGTTTCTTTCGTCTTCTTCTTTGTGTTGTTTTTTTTTTTATGAAAGTCAATAAATCCTGCAGGATAGCTAGGGTACACGTCCAGAAGGGATGGTGCTTGGTGGGTACTAAAGGGAAAACATTATATTACCTATATGCCTATTTAATATATCATCGGATATTTAAGAGGTGTAATGGGACTACAACTTTATCCTCTCTCATTAAATTTTTGTACCACATACGATGTCGTTCGTGATGGTTTGTTTCCTAGCACAGATGTAGTCCATGTTCCGGCTCCACAATCGTTTCCTTACTAGAAAGAGGCATGCATGGTTTTACTTTATGTTGCCTACCTAATCTTCTACCACATACTGGTTACTAGCTATAGTATTATACTTATCAACACTGCTGTTGTAAATAAAATGTGTGAATGTCATATCTACCTAACACACAGAACCCTCCTCCCCTATATATTGTACTGAATTTTGCCTGCAAAGTATAAAAAATAAAACTGATATTCCTCCTTTTTCACTGGCTCTTCTTTTCTTCTTCTTCTTCTTCATTATATATCACAGTTGTTGTAAATCTAGTGTTTAATAGTGTCTAAGTTTTGTGTTTAATGCTGTGAATTTTCACAGTTATGGAGGAGAAAGAGAAGGCAGAAGGAGGAAGAAGATGAGCCAGGGAAAGGGCCGAGCCAGGTCTTTATTCATTTAATCCGGTATATATACAAAAGGTAGTTATGATAACATCCACTTAAAACATATTTTCATAACACTCCCCTTTGGATGTTATTATACATTATGCATTGGGTAGAATACGCTTAGGGACAACTGCCTCATTAAAAACCTTACCAAGAAAACCCAGTGGGATAAAAACTTGGTGAAGGAAAAAAGAGTGCAGTGCGTATTCTACTCCCCCTCATTTTTGTCTCTCTTGATTTCTTGATGTTGTTGCATGCAAATCATCCTTGTCAACTCGTGTGCTTTGTCCGATCACTTTTGATATACCACTACTTTAATTGGACAATGTAGGCAGCACTATCTCCATTATTTGTTGTTGGAGTATCTTCATTGATACCTTGCTTTTGTGGTCCCGATAATATAACAATTTCATGTGTAAAGTTGTAGCATATGTCCGTCTGTGCTTTATGTGGATCAGATTAAGGACCTGCATCTGCAAAACTAAATATATTCTCTTCGGGCTTACAGGGTTAATATAATACCACGTCTATTATATCCCAAAGATGAGAGTAAAATCATTTCTTGCCAATAGGTTTATGGCAAAAGCTTCACGGTTCATCTTACTTGTAATATAAATTTCACTTAGATATGGTGCTTCAGGACCAATCTAATAGCACGTATTTGGAAGCTTTTTCAGGAGTTCCAATAATATTTAAATCACAAAATAATAAATATCACATATAAATATGCATCGTCAACATAAGCGATAATAAATTCATGTACTTATACTATACATACTCATACTGGTTTAAACCATGTGCAGATTAATTTAGCTTAATTTTGTATATTCCCGGGAATTAGTTGCTTCAAGCAACTTGAATCCTTCAGGGATTCTCATGCATATATCATGACTTATGGATCCATGGAAATATAGACTGTAATAGCATCCATTTGATGCATTTCTAATTCTTTTCATATAATGCCAGACTTATCAAATTCTAAAATAACTGCTTCCACCACAGGGGAGTATATCTCCTCACAATTAATACCAAGTCGTTTGGGTAAAACCTTGTGCGATGAGCCTTGCTTTGCATCTCTCTATTATAATTTTCTTTTCACACAAATACCCATTTTTAATCAACTGGTTCTACACCATCTGGTATACGGACTACAGGTCCGAAAAATTCTCACTTCACAAGCGAGTCTAACACAGCCTTAAATATATTTCTATTTTGGCCAATCATTCTGCGCCTACATTCATCAATGTAGGTTCATGATCTTCATTTTCATTTAGCGCTATATGATATATAAAACAACTATTCCGTCGACGGTTATTTTACGTCGGTTTCATCTTATTCCTGACACTGTAATTGAGATCTCATCATACTCATTTATTTTAGGTACCTGAGTTACTTCTGGAACTTTATCAATTTGTGTCAGAAAACCTCTTCTGGAGGATTTTTCTCTGCATAAGGGCTTTTAATTCAAACCTCTACTGGAGGCCTTATTTCCTTACTGGGGTCATCTTATCACTTTGCTCCTTTATTCTCTATCGAGAATTTCTTTTTTTTTGGAACCGAGTATAATCTATAGATTCATTTGCATACTTACATTGTTTTTCAGAAACATCAATCTAAACAAGAGCATTTGCAGCTGGTATATGGTCACACTTAATTTAGATGTGTCTGGCAATTGCATATCAATTTTCCTGCAAATGAATCATCTTTTGAACTTCAGGTTCATACTAATTTATTCGAGGATCAAAAACTAGATATTGATAAATCATTTCAATAATCTCTTTCAATAATCTCTTGATCCAGCTGCTTATTACGTCCCCTTGATGTTGGGTAAAACATCAAATTAATAAGCAAATCTTACAATAAATGAATCTCCAATCTCCTATCATAGGTTTCAATTACTCTTGTAACTTATGGAGATTCATACCCAATGTAGATTCCCAATCTTCTTTAAGAGACCATTTCACAACCCTGTGGTGGAGCATAATATACTAAATAACCGATGGTCCAAAGATGGGAGATACTAAGTATGTGACCATTAATCAATTAAATGGGGGGATCTTATAACATCATGTTGGCTTGATGCACTCAAGTGTTGCTGCATATAAAATACCATTTTCTCAAACAGTAATATTTCATCAATAATCCTACAATCAATTGTCAATGTTCCCCCAGATCTGTTTGGGTTTATTTCCAAAGATATACATTATCCATTGAAGAAATATACCAGCATTATCTAGACATATAGTCTAGTAACATAAGTAGGGACATATACCTGCAAGTGGCTTAATTATTAAATTAGTGCGCACAATGCCAACTTGCGTTACACAATAGACCATCTAGTCGATGCATCGTAAAAATTACCTAGATGGTTAACACCGCGGATTTATCAGTCTGCGTTTATGTCCCTGAACTATTCTCAAACTTGCTGGTGATACTAGGCCATTCTCATCTTAGGAAGGCCGTATGATAACTTTCGCAGCAAACAAACTCATAGAAATTCATTGATTGTAAAACTTCTGGTTTTTCAATGAATGATCTAATAAATTTCTTGCATCATTATTGACCCGGGATGGCCCAACCGGTCATGCCAAACAATAAGTCCATGTACCAACTTCAAGTTGGTGCCAGCTTCATGCTGGATAACTTAGAAAAATTATTCACCAGCTTCTGGCTGGTGCATACTAGCAATAAATTACATATCTATCAGCCAACTTCTAGTTGGTCTCAGCTTCAGGCTGTATAAACTTGTGTATTTAAATACTTAAAATTTCTAGCTTCAGGCTAGAGCATTTCAGCTTCTGTCTTGATATGTTAAGTTTCGATTACTCAACCGCTAGCTTCAGGCTAGCTATATGTGTGCCAATTTTAGGCTTATTTCTGTCACTCTTGTCCAAAAAGATCAGAATTATTGGACAACAATTAAAGTAGTGGCAAACTTTTCCAAAAACAAAACCTCGAAGATTGAAAAGCTTTGGAGTTTACTGACAAATAATGCAAAGGGTCCACATTTGAAAAACTGACACCTAGCTGTCTAATCTTAGACTATAAGAAGGGGAGGCGGTTGAAAAAGGAAGATGCAGAAAACTCAGAAAAATCAACAAGACAAGAAAAATGCCTTCCCCAGCTACTGTTTTCTTTGTTGAGAGTGCCTCTCTAGGAAGAAGAAATAGGTTAGCATATAGTATGGTGAATGAGCAGCAAGAGGAATTACCGAATGATCTGGCGAGAATTCCTCGTTTAGTGTTTGTTGATGAACTATATTCATCTAGGTTCTTTGTAACTCCTATGGAAGAAACATTCTTCCTAGAGGACCAAAGCAATCTAAGGGCTTCCTTTTATGGCTCGGCTAATTCTATTATGTTTTTCATATCTAATAAATACCTGGAGAAAACAACATGGGTGGTATGTGGTTCTCCTGGAACGACAGTGTTAGGGTCAACATTAATGGTGAGGCTCAGAGTTTCAGGGTTAATGTTGAACCCAACAGATAGATTACTGTTTAAACATATGTATGAGAACCATTCTTCTTTGAATGTTCTCCAGTTATGTATCCGTTTATGCAATAATAATATGCATCTTTGCTTTGAGCCTTTTCCATTTATTATCTCGTTTACGCCCACAGGCACAAATAATTATCCTGTTTTATTCGCTTCAGGGAATAGATCAGAGTCAATTCATCGGGATCCATAATAATTCATTTTATTACTAGGGGTGTCTGTACTCTTCAAGAGTATATGCTCTTCCAGAGCGTAAGTATACGATCTTCTAGATCATATTTAAAACATGCGTTCTTCAGGAACATATTCGGATTTATGCTCTTCTGGAGCGTGTTAATCTTTTTCTCATTTTGAGATGTCATAATATGTTATATTGACATCCACACATACAATTCTCCCCCTGTGGATGTCAATTTTTCATTGTCTTCGAGACTAATGCTTGAGACATTATTCTAGAAACAATTATAAAGTACTGAAAAGTAAATAAAATAAATTACAATGCATAATAATTTAAACTGAACATAAAATAAATTGAATATAAAATGAATTGCTCCTTCAGGGTAAGCAAGTATAATATCCACCTTCTAGTGGTCATATAATTTCCATCTTCTGGTGGTAATAGTGTTTATTTTCGATTTTCCTTTGAAGGATCTTCAGGGTCTTTTGAGCGGTAAGACTTCCAGTCTTCGTTGTATTTTCTTTTATTGAGTCTGCTGGACTCTTATATTTAGTCTCCCAGACTATTATTATGTAAATTCCTGTCCGCATTTGATACCCATAATAAATTTCTTCTGGAAATTATAAGGGTCTTGAATAACATAATTTTAAATAAAATTAAAGACTGAAATGAAAGAAATAAACATGAGCCTTTCGTTAATTAGCCCAATGAAGAATTAAATAACCGAAAAATTAAAAGTAATGGGCCTTACATAAACTAGCCCAATTAAAATAAATGACGAAAAATTAAATGCAATGAGCCTTTTGGCAGTAAGTCTTCAGGTCTTTGCTACATTTTTCTTTTATTGAGTCTGCTGGACTCTTTCATTTAGTCTTCGAGACTATTTTGCATTTTAACATTTAATGCCCATATTCAAATTTCTTCCGGAAATTTTGAGGGCCGCCCATTCAAGTAACATAAATAAAAAAACTGAATTAAAATAAATAATCAGGGGTCTTTTATTAATTACCCCAATTTAAAAATAACAAAAAATTAAAATTGATGGGCCTTGTACGAGCCCAAAACAAAACATAAAATTAGAAACGAAAAATATAAATGCAGTGGGCCTTTTAATAGCCCAATCAGAAATTACGTAAAAATATAAAATATGCTTACTCGATAAATCTTTCCGCAATAATATATGTAATATAGCATACTAATACCTGGTTACTATTCCGGTATGTATATCCTTTTAATTTCATTTTCCCAAAAAAAATTTTCAATATATATTTTTTTAGATTTTTTCTTTTTTTTCGGACTGGGCCAAGTCCAAGCCCAGCTCAGCAGACCCAATAGCCCAAGGTAACAGGCCCGCAGCAGCCAGGCAAGCCCAGGCCCGTGCAAGGCCAAGCCCAGACCAGCAGGCCCAACTCAGCAGCCCATGAGCTCAGGGCCACAACCCGGTTGAGGTTACGGGTCAGAGAGACTCGACCGCGACCCGTCCGGGTCGTCTTCAACCCGCTGCTTGTTGGGTTGTAGGCGGCTGCTTGAGGCAGACGCCGAGGAGGCTGGTGGCGTGGCGAGGCCGACGGGAGGCGATGCTAGGGCGGCTGCGGCGCCGGCGGGGCGTTGGTGTGCGTGGAGGATCTGGTGGTGCGCAGTCGTCGAGTCACAGCAGTGGCGACAAAAACGGACGGCGAGGAGGGCGGCTGTGACACGGGGAGCAAGGCGCGTGGCGGCTGCAGCTGCTGCTTGGCAATGCAGCGTCGCTGGAGAAGGGAAGGGCTGCAGTGTTCGTCGCGGGCTGAGGGGAGGCAGACCCGACCAGCCTTGTCGGGTCACCGGGCGGCGCCGTCGGGTCTTCCTCTACTGGCGGCGCGTCCGGTAGCGGAAGTGGGTGGAGAAAGCGCTGGTCAGTCGGCGACGGCATGGGGAAGCCGTTGGTGGCGGCGGGGAGAGGTGTGGTGGAGTGGAACGCTTGCGCGTGAACAGTAACAATAGGGGTTGCCAACTGTTCACCGTCTCCAAATCCTTTTCTGCTCGGTTTTTTTTTCTTTGGCTTGGTTTTTCTTCTTCATTTTTCTGCAAAACGAAGCTCGATGCTCAGGTAAAGACGAGTTCGTACTGATAACGTGTTGTAAATCTAGTGTTTAATACTGTCTAAGTTTTGTGTTTAATGCTGTGAATTTTCACAGTTATGGAGGAGAAAGAGAAGGCAGAAGGAGGAAGAAGATGAGCCAGGGAAAGGGTTGAGCCAGGTCTTCATTCATTTAATCTGGTATTTATACAAAAGGTAGTTATAATAACATCCACTTAAAACACGTTTTTATAACAACAGTATTAATCATTCATTTTACAACACGTTATTAGCACGATCCTTTTCTACCCGAGCAAGAAGAAAACTGGAGCAAACCAGAAAAAAGGAGAAGAGATGAACAGTCGTCACCCTCCACCCTCGGTACTGTTCATCCGTAAGAGTTTTCGGTCGTCGCTCGTCTTACCGCCGCCACCAGCAGCCTCCCCGTTCCGTCGCGACCTCGATGCCGCCATCTCCCGTCGGTTTCCGTCGCCGACGCGCTGCCAGGAGGAGATGACCCGACGAGTGACTCGTTGGATCCACCTCGCCCGAGTCAACTTCCGCCTCCTGCCGGCGGCGCTGCAGCCACCAGCGAGTCTCCTCCGCGATGCCGCATCCTCCTGCCGTCGCTGCTCTTGTCCCGTGCCGCCTACTGTCCTCGAGCCGCCGTCTGCAACTCGCCACGGCGGGCGACCCGCGAGCTGAGGAAGACGACCCGGATGGGTCGGTCTGACCCGACGGGTCAGCGAGCCTAGACCAAGACTTATGGGCTCGGGCCTAGGCTTGCACAGTGCACGGGCCTAGGCCTATTTTTGGTACTGTTCACGACCCAGTTCACTTTTAAAAAATCTAGGCCGATACTGTTCACGGCCCAGTCCGTCAAAAAAAAAAAAGAGAAAGAGAAAAGAAAAAAGAGAGTAAAAAAAAGAAAAAAAATAAAAAAAATGAACTTTATATTCTGATTAAAAATTTATATATATATGATAATTAATATTGTCGAAAAATTTATCGAGTAAGCAAATATATATTATGTATTCTATATTATTATACTATTATTATTGCTGAAAGATTTATTGAGTAAGCGTATATTATATATTCTCTATTGTTATGCTATTATTATTGCTGAAAGATTTATCGAGTAAGCATATATTTTTTTTTTAAAAAATTACGATTGGGCTATGAAAAGGCCCATTATATCTATTTTCTTACTTTAATCTATGTTTTGATTGGGCTCGTACAAGGCCCATCGCATTTAATTTTCGGTTATTTATTGGGCTATGAAAAGGCCCATTATATTTTTTTGCTTTAATCTACGTTTTGATTGGGCTCGTACAAGGCCTATTGCAGTTAATTTTCGTTTATTTTATTTTAATTGGGCTAATTAATAAAAGGTCCATGTTTACTTATAATTTTGGAATTTTGTTACAAATATTGGAGGCCCTTAAAATTTCTGGAAAAAATTTATCATGGGCATTAAATGCTAAAATGCATTTAAATGATAATAGTCTGGAAGACTAAAAAAAAGAGTCTAGAAGACTCAATAAAAAGAAAATAAAGCAAAGACTGGATGTCTTATTGTCAAAAAATCCTGCAGATCTTTGAAAAATGGGAGAAAAATATGACCACCAGAAGATGAATATTCTCCCGAAATTTTAATGTTCAGCTTTATCATTATTAATTGTTACATTTATTACATTATGTTTATGTTTATTACTACTTAATTCTTTTAATGTGAATATGAAATTGTCGTTTCTCGAATAATGACCCAGGCATTTGTCCTGAAGACAATGCAATGATGTATTCCGTACTTAATAAACGGAAATTATTCATATGAAAGTATATTCTCACAATGAGAAAAAGGTTTAATACGCTCTAAAAGAGTATGGGTTTTTAGTGTGCTCCTGAAGAGCAATATTTCTCCTACCCAATGTGCAACAACATTCAAAGGGGAGTGGAAAACAGTATGTGAATGTTGTTGCATCTACCTATACTATATATACCCCTACAGCAGATGAATAAACTGTGATGAACACAAGCTTAACTATGATCTAGAAGATCATATGTTTATGCTCTTCTAGAGCATAAACTCCTGAAGAGTACAAAATATTCCTGTTTACAGTAATAAAAGAAATCATTATGGATCCCATCGGATTGATTTTGCTCCATTCCCTGAAGCGAATGTGACAGTGTAATTATAATTGTGCCTGTTGTCGTGGACAGAGGATAAAATTGTTCTGACTATTATGACCATAAAGGTTATGACAATGGCAAGGCTAAAGGAAAAATGCATATTATTATTGCATAAGTGATTCATTACTTGAGAACATTCACATAGAGGAATTATTCTCATACATAAGTTGAAATAATTATCTGTTGGGTAAAACATTAACTCTAAAACTTGGGGCCTCATTATTAAGGTTAACCCTAACACTATCGTTCCAGGAGAACCACATACCACCCATGTTATTCTCTCCAGGTAGCTCAAACCGATTTGTTGGAGGAAAACGGAGTGGTATTGCTCCATAATTCTCTACAGGTTGCCACAGGGTTTCAGTAATCAGTACCATGTTGGGTTTGTACTGATTCTTCAGATCCCTTAAGGTACGCACAAAATCTTGGGACCGCCTGGCTACTCCCCTGCCATTCTATAGTAAAAGTCGTACCTTAGGCCATGTAGGCGGTAACCCAGAAACCCTCGGGACACTCCGAGCCATCATGGAAACTTGATAATAGCTGCTTTGATTAAGAAATTGACAAGATGGCTCTAGTTGAAATTCCTGTAGTCTATCAGATATGAAAAACATTATAAAGTTAGCCGAGCCATAAAATGAAGCCCTTAGATTGCCTTGGTCCTCTAGGAAGAAAGTTTCTTCCTTAGGAGTTACAAAGAATCTGGATGAATATAGTTCATCAACAAAAACCAAACGAGGAATTCTTGCGAGTTCACTCGGTAACTCCTCTTGCTGTTCATTCACCATGCTATATGCTTGTGAAGGCCCTCTCCCCGAGGGACTCGCCATATTCAGGTATTGTTACATCACATCCCTGAGCCCACACCTCTTGGGTTTAATCCTTTACCATGCTGCAGCACTAGGGATTCGAACTCGGGACGTGATGCTTTTTATCCCCCTCAAGGAGAGCACCTTCACCAATCCATCTGCAGAGGAGTTGGTGAAGGTGCTCTCCTTGAGGGGGATAAAAAGCATCACGTCCCGAGTTCGAATCCCTAGTGCTGCAGCATGGTAAAGGATTTAATCGGGCGGAGGGAGTGATGTAACAATACCTGAGTTTGGTGGGTCCCTCGGGG
>JAKUCV010002350.1:58490-126616 GCA_028386065.3 Turnera subulata
AGGTATTGTTACATCACATCCCTCAGCCCACACCTCTTGGGTTTAATCCTTTACCGTGCTGCAGCACTAGGGATTCGAACTCGGGACGTGATGCTTTTTATCCCCCTCAAGGAGAGCACCTTCACCAACTCATCCTCCTTGAGGGGGATAAAAAGCATCACGTCCCGAGTTCGAATCCCTAGTGCTGCAGCACGGTAAAGGATTAAACCCAAGAGGTGTGGGCTGAGGGATGTGATGTAACAATACCTGAATATGGTGAGTCCCTCGGGGAGAGGGCCTTCACAATGCTAGCCTGTTCCTCCTTCCTAGAGAGGCATCCTCGACAAAGAAGACAGTTGCGGGGGAAGGCATTCTTTTATCTTTATGTGGTTTTTTTTTTTCAGAATCTATATGTTTCACCACATAATACTGCCCTCTTTTATAGCCTGAGCATAGACAGCAAGGTGTCATTTTTCAATTGTGGACCCTCTTTCCTGTCTCTGAAAAGATCTTGAAGATTTTTCAGTTTCACAAAACTCCAAAGCTGTTTTTGGAAATGTTTGCCTCCACATTTATTATTGCTCAATAATGCTGATCTTTTTCGACATGAGTGGCAGAAATAAGCTTGAAATTGATACACAACAGCCTGAAGCAGGCACCAGCCAGAAGCTGGCACATATACCAGCCTGAAGCTGGCACATATAGCAGTTTGAAGCTAGCACCAACTTGAAGTTTGTTTGTTGATTTATTGTTTGGCATGACCGGATGGGCCATCCCGGATCAATAATGATGCACAAAATTCATTCGGTTGAAAGACCAGAAGTTTTTACAATTATTGAATTTCTATGTGTTTGTTTGCTGCAAATTTATTGTTTGGCCTTCCTATGATGAGGTTGGCCTAGTATCACCAGCAAGTTTTTTGAAAATAATTCAGGAAAGTGTACGCGGACTAATAAATCTGCCATGTTAACCATCTAGGTACTTTTATGATTTTAATCGATGCATCGACTAGATGGTCTATTGTGTACTTATTAGACGCAAGTTGGCATATTGCGCGCAATTGCGGGTACACATCCCTGATTATCTTGTAAGACTATATGTCTTGATAATGCTGGTGTATCTCTTCAATGGATAATGTATATTTTTGGAAATAATAGACGATCTGGATGATTCGTTTATTGAATATTTCCAATTGATTGCAGGACCATTGCTAAAGAGATATTACTGTTTGAGAACATGATATTTTACACACAACAAATGTGCATCAAGCCAATAAGATATTATAAGATCATAAGATCTCCCCATTGGTTATTGGTCACAAAATATCTCCCATCTTCGGACCGTTGATTAAGCACCAAATTCTCCACCACAGCATAGTAATGTTGGTGCTTAAAGAAGATTGGGAATAGATGTTGGGTATGAATCTCCATCAATTACAACGTAATTGAAACTATTGACTAAAAGATTGGAGATTTATTTATAGCAAGGTTTGCTTATTGTCAAATTTAATGAAATATTTATCCAACATCAAGGGGAGAAAATAAGCAGCTGGATCAATATATAATTGAAATGTTATTCAATAATTAGTTTTGATCCTCAAACGAATTCGTGTGAACCTGAAGTTCAGAAGATGATTCATTTGCTGAATATTAAGTCAATTGCCAGACATATTTTAAAAGTGTGACCATACCAGCTGCAAATGCTCCTGCTCGATTTAATGTTCCTGGAGAACAATTAAAATATGCAAATGAATCCAAAATACGCAAGAAGCGTAGAATATGCTCGGTTCCAAAAAAAACTTCTTGATAGAGAAAAAAGAGCAAAGATATCAGATGGCCCTAGTAAGAAAATAAGACCTCCAGTAGAGGTTCAAATTAAAAGTCCTCTAGAAGAGGTTGGTTTTTCTGACATAATTGATAAAGTTCCAGAAGTAACTCAGGTACCTGAAATAAATGAAAATGATGAGATCTCAATTACAGTGTCAGAAACAAGATGGAACCGACATGAAATAACCGTCGACGGAATATTTACTTGTATAGCGCTAAATATTATGAAAGAAAATGAGGATCATGAACCTACATCTATTGATGAATATAGGCGCAGTATGATTGGCCAAAATAGTGAGATATAATTAAGACTGTGTTTGACTCGCTGGTGAAGCGAGAGATTTTCTGACCTGTAGTCCGTACATCAAATGGTGAAGAACCAGTTGATTGAAAATGGGTATTTGTGCGAAAAAAAATTATAGTAGTGAGATACAAAGCACGGCTCATCGCACAAGGTTTTACCCAACGACCCAATAATAATTGTGAGGAGATATACTCCCCTGTGGTGGATGCAATTATTTTTAGAATTTGATAAAGTCTAGCATAATATAAAAAGAATTAAAAATGCATCAAATGGATGCTATTACAGCCTATTTTTTAACGATCCATAAGTCATGACATATGCATAAGAATCCCTGAAGGATTCAAGTTGCTTGAAGCAACTAATTTCCGGGAATATACAAATATTAAGCTGAATTGATCTTTATATGGTTTAAACCAAACTTGAGAAGTATGATTATTCTTATATATGTTTGTACTTATCATTGTTACTAACGTTTGTATACTATTATTGGAACTCCTGAAGAAGTCTCCAAATGCTGGATGTAAATAAAGGACTTAAGATGAAAAATCTCATACAAAATTAGATTGGTCCTAAAGTACCCTATCTAAGTGAAATTTATATTGCTAGTAACAAGAAGCCTGAAGCTTTTGCCATAAGCCTACTGGCAAGATATGAATTTGCTCAAATCTTCGGGATATAATAGATGCGGTTTTGAATTAATACTGTAAGCCCGAAGAGAATATAGTTGGTTTTGCAGATGCAGGTCCTTTATTTGATCCACATAAAGCACAAACGGACATCTGCTACAACTTTACACATGAAATTGCTATATCATCGGGACCACAAAAGCAAGAAGGCAAGGAAGATGCTCCAACAACAAATTATGAAGATAATGTTGCCCACATTGCCCAATTGAAGGGCGGACATGTCAAAAGTAATCGGACATGGCATACACCACCAAATGTCACCAAAAGTTGACAAGGATGATTGACATGCAACGACATCATGATATCAAGGGAGGCCAATATGAGGGAGAGTAGAATACGCACTGCACTCTTTTTCCCTTCACCAAGTTTTTATCCCACTGGGTTTTTCTTGGTAAGGTTTTTAATGATACAGTTCTCCCTAGGCGTATTCTACCTGATGTACAATGATATTCAAAGAGGAGTGTTGTAAATAAAACATGTAAATGTCATATCTACCTAACACACAGTACCCTCCTCCCCTATATATTGTACTGAGTTTTGCCTGCAAAGTATAAGAAATAAAACTGATGTTCCTCCTTTTTCTTCACTGGCTCTTCTTTTCTTCTTCTTCTTCATTATATATCACAGTATTAATCATTCATTTTACAACAGCTACGCTGGATATAAAAGTGTTAAAACCATTGTAAGACAGCACGCCCCACACTACATGTTCCTGCTCCAAATAATGTTGAATTTGGATCAAAGACCTTAATAAACACCTACCATAACAATCACGCTGGCTAGTTAACAGTTACATTGGGTTTGATTTTGAGAATTTCAGGATGCTTGAAAATCTTCAATTTACTCAATTCTACATGTAATCCTCAAAGATGGCGCCTACTTACTAGAAGTTACAACTTTTTTTTTTTTTGGGTATAACGTCCAATTTTTATTAAAAAATTGATTCATGGTTCACTTCTCTCAGTTTCATAACTTTGTTAAACACCGCAAAAAAAAAAAAAAACGGTCAAAAGCAATTTTTGGTCACTGAACTCAGCCTTACAATGGATTTTGGTCATTATACTCAATTTCAATAGATTTTAGTCGTTATACTCAACAAAAATCATGAATTTTGGTTTACGGGTCAACCCAGTAGAGTAGAGCGTCATGTGTCTATTTGTGAGTGGTCCACATCATCAAGTGGACCCAAAAAAGTGGATGTACTTGCTTCAAACCGGATCGGTTAGAAAGCGAACCCGTTTGCACCCGGAATGATGTACGTTTAAATATAAAAATTTAATTATTATTTATATGATTATTAAATAGTTTATTTTATTTATTTATTTATTTTATATTTTATTTTATATCTTAATTTTTTTCTGCATAATAATATTTTTTATTTATTTTTTTTATTTATATTTTTTAAAAATTAGTCTCTTAAGTTTTTTATTTTTTTGATATCATTCATTAATTATTTTGATTTTTACTTCTATTTTTTAATATTTTTGTTGTTTTAGGGTTCAATGATCCATGTTTAACTTTGCAAAATTAATTATTATTTATATTATTATTAAATAGGTTCCTAACAAATTATTTTTTTGATCTACATTATATTTTTCTATTTTAATTTTCTATAATAATTTTTTTACTAATTGATGTTTTATTTATTTTAATAAATTTTTTAATTTATTTTAATTTGTGGTTTAACCCATTCCGGATACAAACGGGTTCGCTTTTTAACCGATCCGCGCCGGCTCGAAGCGGATACACCCACTTTCTTTGGGGTCCACCTGATAATGTGGGTCACTTAAAAATGGACACATGACTCTTTATTTTACTGAGTTGATCCGCAAATTAAAATTCATAATTTTTATTAAGTATGATGACCAAAATCCATTGAAATTAAATACAATGACCAAAATCTATTGAAAGGGTGAGTTCAATGGCCAAAAATTGCTTTTGACCCAAAAAAAACTGCAGGTAGTCTTCATTTCATGAAGAAAGAAAAAGCAGGTAGTCTGCATGTGACATGTTTTATTTTACTTGGGAGTTGGAACATTATCTCCTTATTATGATCAGAGAATGACCTCAGGTTGTTGTATGCTGCATCCTCTTTTTTTAATAAAATTCATGTCTCATCCAGAATATTAATAAGAGAAACGTCTGCATAGGCTTTTCCTTCTTATTTATCCCATCAAATTGTGATTTAGTTTTGCTCATGGGTCTTATAGTTTTCCGGTGAGGGGTGACGTTTAAATACTGACTATGTGACTCTGACACTATAGGCTGTAATTAGATATTTTAATTAATCATTGCACAAATTTTATAAGAAAAATATTGCACAAGTTAGAAAATGATTTGCCAGAATTATTTGCTAAAAATGATTCTAAAAAAAGCTATGATAAAAAAATAATCATTACCCTTCTCTATATATTGGGATGTAGCTTTCTTTCAAAAACTGAAGAATATATATTCACAGGTCTTCCCATTTAACACAAACTCGTGGGCATCTCTCATCAAATTTGATTGAAAAACTTTGGGGTATGGGATCATCAGATTCAGATATGCTACTAAGAGGCCAACCACAAGTATGGCAGATGATGTTCGGTTTTGCAGATTCCATGGCATTGAAATGTGCAGTGGAGCTTAGAATAGCTGACATTATAAACTCTCATGGTGGTCGTCCAGTCTCACTATCCCAGATAGCTTCAGGTCTGCTACCTTCATCCTTTTTTCTATTCTTCAATATCTTATGTTTATTGAGGAACCAACCGTTATAGCATCACTTTTTCCTAATACTAGTCGATATTGAAGGTCTTGCATAACATCACTTGAAAGAGAATACTGCAAGACAAGATCATTTTTATTGAATTTGTTGTTTTGGTACAGGAATTGACTCATCAAATGTTGACATAGCCTTTCTTGCTCGCATAATGAGATTTCTAGTCCGCAAAGGAATTTTCACAGCACATGAAGATCCATCCCAGGATGGTGTCACTCTTTATGGCCTGACTGAAACCTCCAAATGGATACTACACGATTCTGATCTTAGCCTTGCTCCAATGTTACTAATGGAGAACCATCCATGGCTAGTAGCACCATGGCACCACTTCAGCACTTGTATTAAAGAAGGTGGTATTGCTTTCAAAAGGGCCAATGGGTCTGAAATATGGGAACTTGCTTCCAAGAAACCTGAATTCAACACCATTTTTAATGAAGGCATAGCATCCACTGCCAAGGTTGTGATGAGGGCGTTTTTATTACAATATGGAGATGGCCTCAAGGATGTTGAGACATTGGTGGATGTAGGTGGTGGTACTGGGAGACATGTTGCAGAGATTGTCCAAAACTATCCACACATCAAAGGCATAAACTTCGATCTGCCACATGTTGTAGCCACAGCACCTCCGTATGAGGGGGTCTCCCATGTTGGTGGTGACATGTTTGAATCCATTCCTTCTGCTGATGCTATTTTCATGAAGGTAAACAAGTGTCCATTTCCGCTTTCTCTAAGTAATTATAATATGTTAGAATCCAGAAAAAAATAATAATATATTAGAAACATGATTGATATATAATTAAAGTAAGTTCTAGAAGCAGATAGTTGTCATTAAAGTCAACGGCAAACGCTTCTATACATGTGGTTTTTTCTTTATTATTAGAAGAGTGTCCGAGTCCACCACTTGATTTTTCCGCTTCTTTATTTATATATGACATAATCATGTCCCAATAACTGTATATTATATATACATAGTCCCATTCAAGAATTACCAAACCATGACCTGTGGGTTGGTCCAAGTGGTAAGCGACTTGATTCCACTTAAGCGAGGTCTCGGGGTTCGAGTCCTCGTGTATGCAGAAAATTCTCATTGGGAGACTCACCCACCATACCCAGGTGCGCGACTCGAGTCTAATCCGGATTAATCGGGGCAAAGCTCCGAATACCGGATGGAAAAAAACAAAGAATTACCAAACCATTTGATTTTAAATGTAAAAAAAAAATTATTCAGTTTATATGCTGTATTTCTCTACAATTTAAGGTTCGAATTTTGAATTTTGGTGAAGGCCAATATATAAAATTATGTGGTTGATAGTGGTTACACCACATAAAGATATGCTAAGATGGTTTGCTAGGATGGATATCTATATTATTTCCTACACTTGTCCTACGGTTGGCTGGCTAGGATATATATATTATTGTTTCCTCTCTTGTTTAATAATAGAACAACTTTGCTTTCAGTGTCGAAGTTTTTTTCTTTGTCAAAAACCTTGATTGTCATTTAACATTTGGAATATTAATGTGTAAAGTGCACAAACGAGCTTTGTGGTTAAAAATCTGGTGGTGAAATTTAGTTGCCCTCTTAAAATGTCAAAGCTTCTTGGTAGGTAACGCAAGGTGTATAGGAGAGCTAATTGTGTGATTGTCTAGCAACATACGCTCCCACATATTGTGTATGCTAAACCTAGAGGAAGATTTTAACATTGTCCAGGGATTTCTTTTGGGTGGGTCATCTGGCATTTACAACTTTTGGACTCCTTTTAGTTGTGATCCATGGGCTCAAATAGGCATTAGGCACAATATTTGATTTGTGTTTTCTTTATGGTCTTTTCCACAGTGGATCTTGCATGATTGGGCAGATGAGAATTGTGTTACAATTTTGAGAAACTGCCGCAAAGCACTCTCCGAGAGAAAGGGGAAGCTTATTCTGGTGGAAATTGTTGTCCAACCTCAAGGCAATGACCAATTTGGAGATATGGGAATGGTATTTGATCTGCTAATGTATGCACACACTACAGGTGGCAAAGAGAGGACAGAACAGGAGTGGAGGAAATTGTTAGCTGAAGGAGGTTTTCCCCGCTACAAAATCATAAAAATTCCTGCTTTACCATCCATTATTGAGGCCTACACAGAGTAATAATTAATTAACCTGAAGTTGCTTTACCATAGTTAAAGCCAAACTTTGGATCAAAGTAGAGTGGGGAAGAAGAGGACATGACACTAAGTGCTGAGATTGTCAAACTTTGGCGTTTTAAGTCACTAATTAGCATTAGTCCAAATTGGCACTTTCCTTTCCGTGTTCATTGCTTTTAAGTGTATCTGTTGAGTTACTTGATGTGTCTTGAACTCGGTCTTCTCCCCCAATAATGTTGTCTGTATTTCGAAAGCTATCTTCTCATTAATAGATTCACGATTAAAAAGACATGAAGGTGTTGTTATTGTGAGATAGAAATAGTACACGTGAAGTCCCATTGTCCTGCTTTAAGCCTGATGTGGCTTTTACACAAAATAACCTAAAGTTCCTGTTATGGTAATACTATAGAGTAAAGATATATAACTCGCTAAATTCTTAAAACGTCTTATACTCAGAAACAAATGGTAATATCCGTTTAACATCAAAAAGAAAAATTCATTACCTCAATTACTGTGCAATAATGTCTGTCCATAATATTGCATAAAGAAACATCAATAAATAATTAATCATAGTCCCATGGTCTTCTAGGATAAAAAGAAATGTCTAACAATATCATATCTGAGACTGTTATCACAAATTTTGAGTGCAAAATTTTGTGGGTTAAACAAAAAATGATAACTTAAAAGAAAGCTTATACATTTAAGCAAGGTTGTGAAAACCGGACCGGACCGGCTGGTTCAACCGGGTTAACTATGAACCGGTGGTCCATCTGGTTTTCAAGACCCCTAAAAATGAGCTGTTTCACAAGATAGGTTGAACTAGACGGTTTTACCGGTTTTGGGCGAACTGTGCGAAATGGTACTGGTTTTCCGGGGTCGATATTGGTTGAAATTTTTATTTTTTTTTCAAAACTTCTAAAAAATCAATTTTATTAAACTCGGACCGGAGATTGACCCGGTCGGGCAACCAGATCCATTTTTCCAGGGCTTAAAGTTGTCAAATCTCGGTTCCGCCAGAAATTTACAGAGGAATTTTTGACCAAAAGAACCAGCCGGGTTGTGGTTAATCGGGTTCAACCGACCGGGCCGGTCCGAGTTTAACAACATTGCGAGTAATACATACTTAATTTTTATTAAATCAAATTATCATTATAATTGGGTCTAATAATACATACTTAATGTATAATTTATATATAATATGCATATTTTGTTATTTTTTTCATTTCAATTTGTTGTAAATAATAAAATATTAACATATAGTTGGACCCTGGTTAGGTCACGGTTGGACCTTGGTTTTTTTAAACCTTTGACTTTTCTGGTTCAGTGAGCGGTCCGATTTTCAAAACCTTGCATTTAAGAGACATGTTTAGTTTCAATTGTTTTGGAACGGATCAAAGATTTAGATCGACTTTTTGTGCTCGCCTTGAATTTTAAATGTGGTCATTATACTTAACTTTTATGGATTTTGGTTCTTATATTACCATATTTTTCAATAAATTTGATACTTCAAAACGTGTCATCATTTTATTGATTATATTATCATGTGGGATTTAAATTAGACCAATGAAATAGTAGCACATGTTTGGAATTACCAAATTTAATGAAAATACGTTAGTACAAAAACCAAAATCCATGCAAGTTGAGTACAATGACCACATTTGAAATTAAAGGCGAGTATAGGGATTAAAAACCCATTTAATCTATATGACAAAAAATATTAGAGATTCAATCTTATTGTCGATTCTGGAAAGAAAGAGTGGTTTCAGTAATGCTGACGAGGCACACAGTTTGTGAAAGAAACAAAATTGTTCAGGGAATTAATGGATTAAAGTCATTTTGATTCCTATATTAGCCCCTAAAGCTGTAAGCCATCCCTACGTTGGATTTTGTTTTAGTTTCATCCTTCTGTTCATGCTAGTTGGCCAAGTTTGGTCTATGTCGCCGCAATCCGATGAAAATTCTTGAGGTGGCAAGTTTTCCAGTGCCACATCAGCTATGTTGAACATACATTTCAGGTCTAACCAAAAAACAAACTCGTGGACTATTGATGTGACTGGCATAGGCCTAACCTATGGGTCCTACATAACTGACATGAGACTGGAAAACCTGCCACGTCAGTAAAATAGGATAAAATAGGCCAAATGAGATGAATAGAATGATAAAAATAAAACAAAATTCAATGTAGGGATGATTTTTCAACTTTGGTAACTAACACAGGATCAGAAAATAATTTAATCCCGAAATTAATACTTTTTAGTCACCGAAATGGCACCACCAATTATAATCTAGGCTTATATATTACGCTATACCATAATACATATTTTTATATAATCCGGGGCATCATTTCTGTACTTGGTAAGGATCCCATGTGGAGAAAATGTGCCACCTCTTCTTGGAAGGAATAACGATCTCGCGAGTCCTATATCTTTTCCCCAAATCTTATTTGAGTCCTAAAAAAGAAAAATGCCTATTTCGAGTCCTATAACATTCAAAAGTTACACCATTTAAGTCCCTGTCCAATTTTTCGTCAATTTTTTGCTGACTTGGCCGTTAACTGATTATATGGAAAATGAGATAATAGAATTATAAAATGCAAAAGGAAAACAAAATTGGAAATCTAAAATTAGCAATTAATAATTGATAATTAATGACAATCATTACAATAATTAAGATTAATTTGATTTAATGGCAATAGAAATATATATCCACAACAAAGGCCTCGGGTCTGACCAGCAACCCCAACTTGAGCCTCCATGATCTACTGCCGGAAGCACACAACAACCCGAGCCACAGTAGATCCTACACTGGCAACACCACGCCGGCCACAACAAGAACACGCACAACCCCCAAACCAACACCCAAACAACAATAAAGGCAACACCCAAATCGGATTAGATCCAAAGCATTACAGACCCGGTTTAACAACTCACTAACCCAGGAATTAAAAGGACGGAGAAAGGAAAAGGAAGGGCAGCGACTTACCACGCGGTAGCAACGTCCTTGAACGGCGTCCTGTGGGGAGAACACCTCGTCTTCTTCGTCAACGACTCGAGTCCAAATACCCGAGACGGCGGCGGCTACACGCGCCCTAGCTCACACACGCATCACAGCCCTCTTCTGTCTCCTTCGTTGTGACAACTGCAGCGTTCGATCTCCAAGGCGGCGGCGTGCAGGTGAGTGTAAGAGGAAAGAGAGAGATAGAAAAGGGAGGCGGGCAAATCGATGAGGGCCTTGCGGGCGCGGTGGAACTGAGGTTAGTTGTTGGAGGATGACGGCGACAGGGAGGCTCGCGCAGTTGCGGGCGAAGGCAGCCACGCCATGGTCGGTGGCCTTGCGGTAGCCGCGGAGCTTGAGGCGGGTGAGAGAATCGAAGAAGTTAGCCGGAGAGCGATGGTGGTTTACTCGTCGGGAGCTGCTGGATCCGACCTTGGTTCGCCATTTTCCGGCTGCAAAGCTTCCGGGTAACCTTCTCCTCCTATCGCATTTCCTGAATCTCGTTAGATCTGGGCTCGATCTCGCCGGATCCGACTCGGTTCTAGTTGGATCTGACAGGATCTAGCCTGGATCTAACTGGAATCGACTTGGATTTTGATGAATCCAGTATTTTGGAGCTTGGTTTACTGGTTTTTGGATTTTTGAAGAGGATGAATGTGGTGGGTATGTGGTTGTGTTGTTTGTTATTGTTGGCTGAGAGGAAGTCGCCGGAGGAGTGGGGAAAGGTTAGGTTAGGTTAATTATTTTTTTTTAAAAAAAAGAGATTAAGAATTTGTTTGTTAAGTGTTGGTAGCCCACGTGGCATGTTCCCTTCTTAGCTCTGATGTGGAGCTGATGTGGTGCATGAGAAGTCAAGAATAACGGCCAAGTCAGCAAAAAATTGACGGAAAATTGGACGGGAACTCAAATGGTGTAACTTTTAAAAGTTATAGGACTCAAAATAGGCGTTTTTCTTTTTTAGGACTCAAATGAGATTTCGGGGAAAAGATATAGGACTCACGAAGTCGTTATCCCCTTCTTGGAAGTCCAAAGGGTACGGAAGGATGGATTAGTTTTTATTCAAATTAATCTTAGATTTGTTTTCATTATTAGTATAAAAAAAAGATTTGTTTTCTTTATTTTTTTTTGTAACAACTGCAGGTAGTCTGCATGTGACATGTTTTATTTTACTTGCAAGTTGGAACATTATCTCCTCATTAGGGGTGAGCAATCGGTCGGGACGGCAAATACCGTGCTGATAAGGGATCAGTATGACTTTTTCGAGAGCCCTTTTTTCCGACCAGTGGCGGATCCAAGGGGCATGTAGGGGCCCGGACTCCCCTAGATCTACCCTCTTTATATTGATTTCCTAATAAAATATCGTAATTTCAGTGTAGATCAATGGTTTGGGCCCCCTCCAAAAATTTTGTAGAGGTCACGGGATCGAGTCCCAGCCCTCCCATTTGCATGTTTTTGTACTCTTTTATGTACAAGAGTATAAAATGGAACCTTCCTACCAAAATTTATACAAAATGAGCCCCCCCAACCAAAATTTCTGGATCCGCCCCTGTTTCTGACCGACGCCGCCCCGTTAAGCGCCATATGCCAATCGGCATGATGCTGATTGATGACCGAGGTCGGCATATGGTACTGCCGAAACACTAACAGTAGTGAAATAAAATCTTCAATTTTGTGAACATTTTCCATGAAACACATTAACACAACATCTCAACAGCATCCACAATAACTAAGATTACAAGTTATTTAACAATGATACAACAGAAATGCACAAATAAATTGATCAAATTCGATTATTCGGATCAATTATAACAATTCCATTACATAGAACAGTCGGCAAGAAAGACAAGTAAACTAATTCTGGAATTTTTGCAGTAGGGGTTGCACCATCTAAAACTTCTCTGCTCTCAAGTCTGATCGCATCTCATCTCAAAATTCAATAGGAGGAGCTTCTTGAAGCAACAAGTCCCTCAACATCAAACATTCAGTTTCTTGCAAAGGCAAACAACATCTAACAGAAATTAATAAACGTATATAGAATATGAAGAAGCTAGAGGTATAATACCTTCCTCAAGTTTCTCCACATTCGTTGTAGTTTCTTCAACATTGAATTCACTCTTGTAGTCGGTATTCCCTGATCGAATCCAATCTTGTGCACAGATCAGAGCTTGGACAATTTTTGGAGTTAATGAGCTGTTATATGGGTCCAAAACCCTACCAGTGGTGCTGAAGACAGATTCTGATGCCATAGTTGACACTGGCACTGCAAGAACATCACGAGCCATCATGCTCAAAGTAGGAAACCTTGGAGAATTTATCTTCCACCACTTGAGAATGTCAAATTTTTTGACATCAGCCTCAGCATGCTCTTCAAGATATCTGTCCAGGTCTGATGTTGCTTTAGAGTCCTCGCCATGCTTCATCCTCTTGTATTCATTTTTCAAGTCTTCCTTCATGGACCTTATTCTGCGCCTCCCTGCTTGGCTTCCCTCAGCTCCATCACCTTCTGCAATTGCATCAATATTTGTTGAAGTTGTTGTTGATGCTGTTGAGCCTGTAGTGTAATCGCTGGAGGATTGTTGTTGGGACCGAGAAGGATTGGACATCAATGTCTGATAGGCATTGAACATGGCATGAACAACAGCAATAACTTTGTCCCACATTTTGGTCCCTGTCACTTCACCATACACCTTCTTCAAACAAAACTAAGCAAATCCAAACTTATACCTAGGATCCAGAACTGAAGCAATGAATGGCACCATGTTGAACTTGTCAATGTCACCCCAATACTTGTCAAACTTTGACTTCATATTCTGAGCCATTATGCTTATTTCTGGGTCATCATCATCAATCCATGCAAGCAACAATCCAAGAAGAGAGATAATTTCCTCAAAGTATGCATTGCATGTGACATATGATGTGCCAGAAACAAATGTTGTTAGATAAAAAAAATGACCTAGATAGTTGCATAATCTCCTAGTATTAGCCCAATCTTCCTGAGTAGGTAAACCTATCCACTCATCATCAATTCCTTTATCACTTGACTCCATCTCCTTCTCAAAATTATCATCATCAATCACCAAATTATCAAATGCTCCCTCAAACTTACAAACTGTATCCAACATGAGAAATGTTGAATTCCAGCGAGTTGGAACATCAAGAGACAGAGAGGCCTTACTCTGATTTCCATCAGACTCTACGCACTTCTTGAATTTTTGCCACCTTACAGGAGATTGCCTAACATACCTAACAACTCTACAGATTCTATACACAGACTTCCCTGTGTATCTTAAACCATCCCCCACAATTAAATTCACTATGTGAGCAAGACATCTCATGTGAATATACTTACATCCCATTACACTATCTTTCCACTTCCCTATTTTCTTTTGCAAATTCCCAACAACCGTATCATTAGAAGAAGCATTATCAATAGCTATGGTAAAAACCCCAGTTATTCCCCATTCAACTAAACATTTCTCTACACCTGCAGCTATCTTCTCCCCTTTAAGACTAGCTATTGGACACAAATTCAAGACATACTTCCTCAATTTCCAATCATTGTCAATGAAATGCGCAGTCAGACTCATATAATTTATTCTTTGGACTGATGTCCATGTGTCAGTTGTGAGACACACTCTTTGACTGTTGGACTCTATAAATTCCTTTAGATACTTCTTTTCATCTAAATAGAATTGTAAACAGTCCCTAGAAATTGTCAATCTAGAAGGAACCTTAAATCTAGGACACGCAATAGACATAAACTTCCTAAAGCCATAACCCTTTACAAACCTAAAAAGAAGTTCATCAACTATTATCATGCATGCCAAAGCTTTCTTACAAGCATCCTGATCAAACTTATAAGTAGACAAACTACTCTTTCCTTCATCATCCTCCCTATGAATCAACTCAGTCTGTGAATACTCATCTAATCTAAGATTCTGAAGACATTATTTCAGATGAGCTAACATACCCGAGGTTCTATTCTTATTTGGGTCGGCTTTGAATACTTGGCCACTTCTCTTGCTCTTCCCAATCCTCATTTCACTAGGACTTTCAATCTTATTGAAGTAGTCCCATGCCATGGATCTCTCCTTCTTGGATATCACAACCATCTTTTCAAGTTCTCCAGTTGCAATTTGGGCTCCGCTTTGCACATTGGGGGTATGAGCAGTGCCTGTTTGCTCTCTTGCCTCTAAGTCTAATCAACTGCTACAATTCACACATTCACACGAAACAAGTATTAATAACTAAACTAACTAACTAAATAATTGAAACCTTCATACAAACTAACTAACAGCTCACAATTCACACATTCACACATTCACAATTGACAAATCAATGACATTGAATCATTGACAAATTGAAATTGAAATCGAAATTGAACCTGTTCACACACTCACACATTCATAAATCACAATGACACATATACACACATTCACAAAACACAATAAGAAAACTAAATAATTGAAATTTGCAATAAAAGAAATGCAACTCACCCTGACGCAGGCGGTGGAATTGGCAACCTAGGTAGCTGATCAACATCCATCGCCACTGCATCACGATCTGTCGCCTGAGATGCAGCAGAGCTTTCAACGACGGACTGACTGGCGGCAACAACATTATCCATCTACAGAAACAAACAAAGAAAAACAAGCAATTAGCATTTACCACAAATAATTAGCCACCAGAAAACAAAATCGAAACAAACAATTAGCACCAATGATTAAGCACGAAAAATTGTAATAATTACACTAGAAGTTGAATAATAAGCTTACCTGATTGATCAATTGCAAGAAAATAGGGCGAATTTGGCCAATTAGGATTATGATTCTAATTTAGGGGAATTAGGGTTCCACATCGAGAATTGGGAGTTTTGGGTTTGGGACTTTGGGGATTGCTTGTAATGTTGATATGATGGAAGGGAAGTGGAATTTGACCAGCGGCTTCACCGTCGCCCCCATCACGTGCGACCTAGAGGGTTTTTCTTATTTGAAACTTTGGATTTGGGGATTTACACAATTTTAGGCCGATTGGAAGTAGGGAAGGGGAAATAGGTTGGAAGAAGGGAAGAGGAAGGCCGATTGGGGGTTGCTTCACTGTCGCTGCCGTAAAGCACGACGAATCGGTGGGTGGGCGGCTTGTCTGTGCGTGGAGAGAAGAAGAGAGAATCGAGCGACGAAAGAGAAGAGAGGAGAAGAGAGAGAAGATAATTTGGGATTTTTAGGGTTTGATCGATTTTTAGTTAGCTGCTTAGGGTTTTTTTTCATGGGTTGGGTTTTTTTTTTCCATTTGGGTTTGGGTATTATTAATTGTTTGGGGCTTGGGTTGGGTAAATTTGCAATGGGCTAAGGCTTGTGTTGTGTAGGGGGGTGAGCAATGGAAGTCGGTATCAACAATACCGTTAACCGACGGTATCGCACACCTCTTGCCGAGAAGAGTCGCGGAACTTATTGGCTCGGCACAGTCGGATGGGGTGGCTTTAAAACCCTGCGATTTCCGTGCCGATACCGTCTGTTTTTGGTCGGTATTGGCACGGCACAATCGGTACGGTTTTTTTCTCACCCCTACTCCTCATAGGCCTTTCTTTCTTATTTTTCCCATCAAATTGTAATTTCGTTCTGCTCATGTGTCTCATAGCTATTCGGACTTCCGAGGGTTGTTGCTGACGTTTAAATACAGACTATTGGATTCTGACACTAAAGGGTCTAATTAGTTATTTAATCAATCATTGACAATTTCTATAATTAAGTAAAATATTGTAAAAAGTTATGAAATGATTGCAGGAAATATTCGCTGCTTAACTTTGACATACCCATAAGTAACCGTACCTCTCTATATATTGCTGCTTAAGTTTTTCTTTCATACACTGAAGGATTCTGGCATATGTTCACAGTTCTTCCTATATACCACAAACTCGTAGACATCCCCCATCAGATTTGATAGAAAAAACTTCATTTGGGATATGGGTTCATCAGATTCAGATGTGCTACTAAGAGGCCAACCACAAGTATGGCAGATGATGTTCGGTTTTGCAGATTCCATGGCATTGAAATGTGCAGTGGAGCTTAGAATAGCTGACATAATAAACTCTCATGGTGGTCATCTAGTCTCACTATCCCAGATAGCCTCAGGTCTGTTGCCTTCTTCCCTTCTATTCATCAATATCTTATGTTTATTGAGGAACCAACCACTATAACATCATCATGTTTTTATACTAGTCGGTATTGAAGGTGAGACTTGAACCCGAGACCTTAACCTTCTTGCATAACATAACTTGGAAGAGAATAATATTGCTTTTTTGCTATGTTGGTTCAGGTATTGATTCATCAAATGTTGGCATAGCCTTTCTTGCTCGCATAATGAGATTTCTAGTCCGCAAAGGAATTTTCACAGCACACGAAGATCCATCCCAGGAGGGTGCCACTCTTTATGGTCTGACTGAAACCTCCAAATGGATGGTAAAAAAGTTTTTCTTGTCCCTTCACTTTTTTGTTTTCGCATTCGTTGTCCCTCTTCCTTTTTTTTCACTCAACCTGACCCTCAACTTATGAATTACTGGGTCACCGTATCCTTCTTACCCCCAGCAGCCGGTTGGTGCGTTTGAGGCTGACACGTGTCTGTGGGGCCCACCTCAGTTCATTTTTCTGTTCTTTTTTTCCTCTTTCTTTCTTTCCTATTTTCGATTTTCCGATTTAGATTAGATGTAATTGAATTTAAAAATATTTTCTTTCTTTCCTATTTTCTATTTTCCTTTTTTACCCAATGTTATTTTTAAAATAGTTTTTTTAAAAAATAAACGGTCTTTCTTAAAAAACGTAGTCAAGGTGTTTGACCCGTACACAAACATTAATTTTAGATTATCAAAAAAAAAAAGGAAACCAATTAATTAACCCCAATTGGAAGAAGAGAGGAAATTTCAGATTATCAACATTAATCCAAGACCCGCCACCGTAACCTTACCCAAAACTCACCCTCCTACTCAGCCATGCCCACACACCAGTTACCGTTGTTAGAAATCGAAGGAAACCATTAACTCTAACTCTTACCATTACAAATCTAATAATCATGTGGAGCTCGAATATGCTAATCTTTTGTTTGATAATCTCAAGAAGCAAGGAACAACACATAAAACGCAAGGGTTGTGAAAAGTAATGAGCTGCATCGTCTCTTCCTTTGTGAGGTTCTTGGTCTCCTGCTTGAACGACGGGATCTGGGTCTGGGCCAGGAGCTTCGACCTGTAGTAGACCATGGAGATGACGCCTTAGTACTCGAGGCAGAGCTTCTTGTGGGGGTTGCGGACCACGAAGCTGGCGCTCCAGGTGCCGGAGACGCCGAGGGAGGAGTTGGAGACGGAGAGGGCGGTGACCTGGAGGGGGGGGGGGGGGGGGGGGGGGGGGGGGGGGGGGGGGGGGGGGGGGGGGGGGGGGGGGGGGGGGGGGGGGGGGGGGGGGGGGGGGGGGGGGGGGGGGGGGGGGGGGGGGGGGGGGGGGGGGGGGGGCACAGGATGAGCCAGCAGATGAAGAGGGCGATGAAGAAAATGATGGCGGCGCTTATGACGGCGACGGCGAGGCGGCGGAAGATGGTGGGTTGGAATCCAGGAATTGGCGGTCTTCCAGGATCCCCAAACTGGGGAAGGCAGCTGGGGATTCGGGGGAAGAGCGGAGGGAGGGGGGCGAGTGGACTGGGACTAAAAGGTCAATTGAGTGTTTTTGTATCGGGTCGCTCTTCGGTACTCTTACTATCCCCATCTTCTCCATTAGATTTTAATTTTTTTGGGTTAAACGAACAACAACAGAGGGTATGGATATGTATTTGTGATGTCGAGTATTGAAATTATTATAATAAAGCAAGAGCCGGTACACCCATTTGTGATGTTGAGATCGATTTGGTGTTTTTTGGGGCATTTGAAGAGGTTGATGGTGGTGGGCATTTGAAGAGGCTGCTGGTGGTGGTGGATGTTTCAAGAGGGTGGCTTGTGATGGTGGTTTATGTTCGGTCCGGGGTTGTTTTCAGTGGCTTGTGGTGGGTTTTTTTTTATGAAAAAATGTTCATGAGAAAAGATTAAGATAAGATTATTTATTTTCTTGTTGTTTTTATTCTTTTTTATAGAAGACAAGATCTTTATTTTTTCAGGAAATAAAGAAAAAAAATTCATAAATTAAATTAAGGGAAAGAGAAAAATTAAATAAAAAAGAAAAAAAGAGAAGAAAAAATGAAAAATAGGTAGAAAGTGGGTCCCACCTGACACGTCAGCAACAACCGGCAATAGCATGGAAAAAGGACATGGTGGCCCGGTAAAATGTGAGTTCAGGGACATGTTGAGTGAAAAAAAAAAGGAAGAGGGACAACAAATGCGAAAACGAAAAAGTGAAGGGACAATAAAAACTTTTTTATTGGAGCTATTAACACAGGAAGGCCTGAGCTAAATAGTCTGCCATGGAGCTCCACTCACCAGAAATTGGATTTTTCTTCTCCTGTGTATCCTGTGTGGGTTCAACTAAAACATGTTCCATTGGAGCTATTAACACAGGAAGGCCTGAGCTATTTAGCCAGTGCAATTGGTACTCCACTACATGCTGCACAGGATTGCTCAAAGCTATTCAATGGTGACAGTGCTAAGCTTTGTATTGCAGTTGATTTCTCTAAACAACTGAAGCATGATCTGGTAGTGGATATCCAAGGAGAGCTAGTTACTATTGATGTATCCTACCCTTGGAAACCTCAATGTTGTGGTCATTGTGCTAAGTGGGGTCATCATGAGCTTGCCTGTCCTACTCGGAAGCTTGTATCTAGATGGGTTCCAAAGACTGCTCCTGCCCCTGTTCCTACTTCAGTGCAATTAAAGTCTGATGCTATTTTTGCTCCTAGAGATGTTGCTGATATTGTTATATCTGATGCAATTGCTGCTACTAGTGATGTTTCTGATGTTGTTTTATCTGATGCAATTGATTCTATTGTGACTGCTCCAGTTACCCTTTCATCTGGTCCTGATCCTAAGTTGCCGACTAATGCCCACACAACTGCAATTTGCTCATCTCCTCAGTCTGTTGATATTGGGATTTCTAAATCTGCTATTTCTAGCTCTCCTCAAGCATTGTTGCCAGTTAAGCCAGTTCCTAAACAGGTGCGTGCTGCTTCCAAAGGAGTTAATGAGATAGTTCAACAGATTGTTAAAGGGAATAAAAACAAACGGGGTAGAGGTGGCCGAGGCAAATCTTCTCAAGTTTCTCCAATTGGAGAGTCAGTTCTTCTTATTCAACCTACCTGATGCGGTGGTTTCTTTGGAATGTGAGAGGTCTAAATGACCCTTCCAAACAGAAAGAAGTACTACATCGTATTCATAGTAGTTCTGCTGAAATTGTGTGCCTAGTCGAAACAAAGATTCAACAGCATCATCTTCAAAAAGTCCGAACCAATTTTCTGCCTCACTGGTACTTTACTCATAACTACTCACATGCACACCTTGGGCGTATTTGGCTCTTTTGGTCTGATTATGTCTCTGTCCAATTACTAGATTCTTCAGCCCAGGCTTTGCATTGTCAAATTACTTGTCCTAGTGAGAACTCAAGCTGTTTTGCTTCCTTTGTATATGGTTCTAACTCTGCAGTTGAGCGTTCTACAGACCTTTTTCCTAGTATTAATAGGTTTGCATCTCTTGTTGGAGCCCGACCTTGGTGCTTACTTGGCGACTTCAATATTATCCGCTCAATCTCTGAATCCAGCTCCTCGGCTACTCATCTATCTACAGATATTGCAAGCTTTAATGCTTGCTTAATAGCAAATGGATTATTAGATCATCCTTCTACAGGTCCTCTTTTCACATGGTCCAATAGGCAGCCTGCTAACCCTATCCTACGCAAGCTGGATCGTTTCTTAGTGAATGCAGAATGGTTTAATGGATTTCCTCATAGCTCAGTAGAGTTTTTAAATCCTGGCATATCAGACCATTGCCCTATCTCATTCGCTAGTACTGTTCCTCCCTCAACAGGACCTAAGCCGTTTAAGTTCTGTAACTACTGGCTCTCACATCCAGAATTCCTCTCCACTGTTGCTAATGTCTGGACCCGGAAAATTGATGGATATGAAATGTACCAGCTGTGGCAGAAGTTAAAACTTCTCAAATCTGACTTGAAGAAATTCCATCAGGTTGCATTTGGTGGTGACCTCTCTAAGAAGATTACTCTCTTGGAGCAAGAATTACAATCTGTCCAGAATCAATTATTTGGTGGTGACTTACACCAAGATTTGGTATTACTTGAACAAAGTCTGCTGCTCTCTATCTCAACCTTTAAAACAGCTGAAGAATCTTTTATGAAGCAAAAATCTAGAATCTCTTGGCTGTCTTGTGGAGACTCAAATACTAGCTTTTTCCACAAAATGATGAAAGTAAGGAAAGCTAGAAACACAATTCGATCACTCATTACTCCTCAAGGACTTACACTCACTGATCCGCATCAGATTGAGAATAGCATAGTACAATTTTATTCGNCAATCTGTCCAGAATCAATTATTTGGTGGTGACTTACACCAAGATTTGGTATTACTTGAACAAAGTCTGCTGCTCTCTATCTCAACCTTTAAAACAGCTGAAGAATCTTTTATGAAGCAAAAATCTAGAATCTCTTGGCTGTCTTGTGGAGACTCAAATACTAGCTTTTTCCACAAAATGATGAAAGTAAGGAAAGCTAGAAACACAATTCGATCACTCATTACTCCTCAAGGACTTACACTCACTGATCCGCATCAGATTGAGAATAGCATAGTACAATTTTATTCGGATTTCTTAGGCCAGAAGAACCCTGATGTTACTGCTGGTTCAGTCTCCCTATTTCAATCCTTATTGCAGCGCACTCTCTCCGAGTCTGATTCAGTGATGCTTGTAAATGATGTCTCTGCAGTTGAAATCAAATATGCTATGTTCTCTTTGGGAGCTAACAAAGCTCCTGGACCAGATGGGTACACAGTGGAGTTTTTCAAATCTGCTTGGAATATAGTTGGGCCTGATGTCACCAAAGCCATACAAGAATTCTTCACCTCTGGAAAACTCCTCAAAGGTGTGAATTCTACTATTATTAGCTTGATTCCTAAAGTCTCTAATGCCCAGAAAATTACTGATTTTCGGCCCATAGCATGCTGTACTACTTTATACAAATGCATCTCCAAAATCCTTGCTAATCGCTTGCAAAAGTGTCTTCCCTCTCTTATCAATCCTAGCCAAACTGCATTCATTCCTGGAAGACGCATCATTGACAATGTTTTGCTTGCCCATGAGTTGGTCCATAACTACCATAAAGTGGGCATCTCTAGTAGATGTGTCATGAAGATAGACATTATGAAAGCATTTGACTCGGTTGACTGGGATTTTTTACTGAATGTACTCATTGCAATGAAATTCCCTGCTCGTTTCATTAATTGGCTGCGAATCTGCTTCTCCACTGCCATGTTCTCTATTTCTATCAATGGAGCATTATGCGGATACTTTCAAGGTGGTAAAGGCATGCGGCAAGGCGACCCGTTGTCGCCTTACCTGTTTGCTATTTCTATGGAAATACTTTCTTGCCTTCTTGTCAAGGCTGCTAATGATAAGATCTTGCCCTTTCACCCGAAATGCTCTAAGCTGCAGCTTACTCATCTATGCTTCGCTGATGACCTAATGGTCTTCTCGGACGGAAGCTTAAGGGCTGCAACTGCTATTACTGCCATCTTCAAGGAATTTTCCCTTCTCTCTGGCCTCAAACTCAATCCAATGAAGAGTGAAGTTTTCTTGGCAGGTGTATCTCCCCATTTAGCATCTGAATTCCTTACTGTTTGTGGATTCAAGCTCGGAACCTTACCAGTGAGATACCTTGGCGTTCCATTAATCTCAGGTCGCCTTTCTCACTCTTACTGTCAGCCATTAATTGATAGGATCATGGCCAGAATAAATTCATGGAGCTCCAAATACCTGTCCTTCGCTGGTAAGCTGCAATTAGTCTTATCAGTCTTGTATAGCATACAGAGCTACTGGACCAGCATCTTTATTTTGCCCACTAAAGTTCTTAAGGAAGTCGAGAAGCTGTGTGCTTCTTTCCTTTGGTCAGGAACCTCTACTAATGCGCAGAAGGCTAAGGTGGCTTGGACTGATCTTACCCTCCCAAAGCAAGAAGGAGGGCTTGGCTTGAAAAAGTTAAAAGAATGGAATCAAGCTTGCATTGCGAGGCACTTATGGAAATTGTTACTTTGTGCTGGTTCCTTATGGGTGGCATGGGTTTCTACTTACATTCTTCGTGGAAGAAGTGTGTGGAGCATTAAAATTCCCTCTTCCTGTTCTTGGAGTATGAGGAAAATTCTTAATTTGCGTTCCTCCTTTGCATCTGCCATTACTCACTCAATTGGAAATGGTAAACAAACTTTCGTTTGGTGGGATAATTGGCACCCTCATGGTATTTTATCTTCTATCATTCCCCCTGCTCTCTTTCCCAGCACTAAAATTCCACCTCAAGCGAAAGTTTGTACACTAATTTCTCATATTTCTTGGAGCTGGCCTACAACCCGAATGCCTATTATTTCCCACCTGCAGCAAGCTGCTACTCATGCCATTACTCCAACTTTGGATGCTGATAAAGTCCACTGGACATTATCACCCTCAGGGCTGTACACTGTTCGTAGTGCCTGGGAGCATATTCGAATCAAAAAGCCTCGGGTCTCATGGTTTAAGCTATTATGGTCTGCTGGCCACATTCCTCGGCATAGTTTTATATCCTGGTTGGCTGTTCTTAATCGTCTAGCCACTAGACAGAGACTACATGATTGGGGGGTTGTCACTGATGCCTCTTGTCTTTTCTGCTCTTACCCGGAGGAATCAAGAGACCACTTATTCTTTGCTTGTCCTTACACGGCAGAAATTTGGACTCGACTACTCTCTCTTTGTAATATGCGCAGAACTGTAAGTTCCTGGCCAACTGAATTTCTTTGGGCGCAAAAATTCCTGCAGAAGAAGAATGTTAAGTCCATGATCCTACGACTTCTTTGGTGTGCCTGTATATATCATATCTGGAGGGAGAGGAATACTCGACACTTCACTCACTGTTTTCGGCCACCAGATGCAATCTTTGCTGCTGTTTGTGCTGATGTAAAACTGCGGTTTTGTGGTTTGTCCAACTTGAAACCTAGACCTTTATCTCTAGAGTTGCAGTCTTTGTGTACATTCTGGGGTCTAAAAATCCCAGCTCCTGCTTGATAGGTTGTTCTTTGTAATTGTCTGATTCAGGCTTTTCTAAAAGCCTGCTTTACTTCTACATTGTATTCATCTTTGTTAGGATTCTCCTAACCATTTCGTAATGAAATTGATTAATTCTCAAAAAAAAAAATAAAAACTTTTTTACCCCAAATGGATACTACACGATTCTGATCTTAGCCTTGCTCCATTGTTACTAATGGAGAACCATCCATTGGTAGTAACACCACGGCACTACTTCAGCACTTGTATTAAAGAAGGTGGTACTCCTTTCAAATGGGCTCATGGGTCTGAAATATGGGAATTTGCTTCCATGAAACCTGAACTCAACACCATGTTTAATGAAGGCATGGCATCTACAGCCATGGCTGTGATGAGGGCGTTTTTATCACATTATGGAGATGGCCTCAAGGATGTTGAGACATTGGTGGATGTAGGTGGTGGTACTGGGAGACATGTTGCCGAGATTGTCCAAAACTATCCGCACATCAAAGGCATAAACTTCGATCTGCCACATGTTGTAGCCACAGCACCTCCGTATGAGGGCGTCTCGCATGTTGGCGGGGACATGTTTGAATCCATTCCTTCTGCTGATGCTATTTTCATGAAGGTAAAAAAAATGTCCATAACATAACAACGTTGCTATTGAGTGTCTTGAAGTTTTTTTCATAGTCACATAATACGCTTAAATTGTGAGGTTCGGCGTACTGGTTCGTTCGAACCCAAACGCGGTACGTGAGAGTACTGGTACGCTTGGGTACGCGAACCAATTCGCTACCAGCAGCGAACTGATACTTCCTGAGGTTGAAGACGAATTCCTTTGGTTTTAATGACTTTTGCTCCCTCTCTTTTCTTTGGGAAAACGAAACGTGTCTCAAACAAAATAAATAAAAGGAATACGAAAGGACAACCCTATTTTTATGTGCTTAACGTGTATTGTTCTAGGCAAATACAATACAACCAATTTATCTACCCACACGACAACTCTAATTCTCAAGCCAATTTTTAATTCTTTGTTAATATGGTTTTTGGAAAAAGAAAATCCCAAGCATCTATTGAAGAAATTCTCCAAAATCCTAGTGATACTGAAGGTGGAGAATCGAGCGATGATGAAGGGTCACAGGCTGAGCAATCAAATACAACAATTTCACCAAATTCAACGATTTCACCTCCATCAACAAAACAGGTCAAGCCTTTATTGAGTGAAGTTGTTATCATTGGTGCTTCTAATGGGAAAAATCCTGGAGGTGTAAAGCGTTGGACNTTTTTTTTTCTTTCGTTTTTTAAAACAGAGAGTAACGGCCAAAAAAAGGAGGTTTTAGTTTTTACTTCTAACTAGAATACTTAGCAGTACTATAACTCTTCAAAACTTGAAAAAAGAGTGAGATTAAAAGATAAGTATAGGAGAAGTGATTGATGTTAAAGATGAGACCTTGATAAAGAGATTAGGATTTTCAGATCATGAGAGAGAGAGACAAGGGAGCAAATTTCGCGGGAAAAGAGTGCTAATGTGTTTTATGTATAATAATAATAAGATTAGTACTAAGAGTAAGTAAGTGAAGAGAGAGATAATCCAACGGAAATAATGCCTCCGTTTAAAACTACACTTATTGCCTGTTTTTCTGTTTAAACGGCGTGTGTTTGATGGACTACTTTGCGGGTCAAAATTAAGTGGAATCAGGGGAAATTTAATGCAATTGACCCGAGCCCCATTTTTCCGGGTTTAGAAAAGGAGTCTGAAAGAACTACCGAGGTTGACTCGGTGGGTCCATTGGGTCACAAATTTCCCGGATAAATGATGGCCAAATCCTGATTCAACCGAAAATTTACGAATGCATTATCAATCTGGAAAACCAAACCGGGTCACGGTTACTAGGTTCAAGCGGCCGGGCCGGTCCGAGTTGGAAAACAATGATAATAACACTACTGATACTACAACTAACGGGGTCGAAACCTTAAAACCGACACGACCCGTTTAATAATCCTGTCTGGATACTTGAATCCCGAAGGATATGGTGACTCCTAGGTTGGTGTAAGGCATAGCTGCCCAAAGGGAAGTGTTAACGTTTAAGCCGGCTCGGAAATCTAGCAGTTTATTTGTAATTAATTTTCATATGATTCTTCTTGTTTCCATGCTTATCGGGTATTTTAAGTTGGGTGATATCAGATTTACTGTATCTTTTTATGGGAAGTGGATTAAGTTGCTCCGGGCAAAATTAGACGTTACTACAAATTTGTTTAATTTATGATATTGCTTGGTGGTGGTGGTAATGAGTTTGCATCTAGTAAATACAACTATAAAAAGTCTTAAAAACTGTGGAAAACACGGCTTTAATTACAAACAAAAAAGAAATGGAAAGTCACAATCAATTCACATGAGCCATGAGCATGTTAAAATTGGTAAATATAATATGGGTTGTGAAAGGAACGTTAGGAATATAAAGCGACATAAAACGAGTCTTCTGGCTTAATTATTTAACATACATAAGAAATAGTTATATGTACCGCTATGAAAATTTTGTATTAATATTTTTGAGTAAGTTTATGTTTGCTACATGGATATATGTATATATGTACAAACATTCATTATGTACCTTGTCTAGGCCGGCTAATGGGATCCAATTGGACAGAAAAACTGAAAGAATTGCATCACTTGTGTATTTCTAACCAACCACTCACTTAATCAAGTAATTTGTTCAGGTTTAGTAAAGAACAGGTCAGAAGTAAACAAACATTCTTGATAAAGACGGTACAACTAGCCCAGCTGTATTTAACAAGTCAATGGACAAGCATCACAAACCGAATCTGATCATCCATTAAACAAGCAAGGCTGTCTGATTTTTTGATCTTCCACTATATATCATCCCCACCATAGCTGATCGGGTGTCAATAGAACACAATGCCTCAAGGAACACTTGAAGTTCTTCTTGTTGGAGCCAAAGGCCTAGAGGGCGCAGATTTCTTCTGTAAGATATCCAACCTGAACTCTTTATACCCACCAGGGAGACTGGTCTTTTCACTGTGATTATGCTGTTTCGGATTGTATATGTGCTGGTTTTAACATTGAGATTTTGTTGTCTGAAATAACTACTCTTGTCTTTCCCTTCGGTTTTCCTCCAGCTAATGTGAAGCAAAACAGACACTCACTTTTATGTTGTGATCAAATCTGAACTAAACATTAAAAGTTGTGTTGTTGTAATTGTGATGAGGGTGATGATTCTTTTTTCTCTGAGGTGGATGTCTGAGACAAAAGCCTATTCTTTTGTTTTTCATATGCTCGTATTGTAAAAGATGAGAGGATGCAAATGGTATGTTTATCAAATTTTATTGCCAAATGATCCCAGTAGGTACTTTTTTTCCGATAAAAAAGAATGGTTTTGCAGCCAATATCGATCCCTATGTCATCCTTACTTGCCGGACTCAGGAGCAAAGAAGCAGCATAGCTTCAGGTTCATTTCAAGTCTCCTCCTAATACTTTAGGCAAAAATTTACAGATTCTTCTTGTCCATGAATAGGAGTTTTACTGTTTCTCTATTCTGTTTTACAAGAGAATATGGTGAAGTGAATCTTTGAGATCCCTACACACCATAAATCTGTTAAACCCTGCAAGTAACGGTGATGGTTACAAATCTTGTTTTGTGCAATTCTTAATGGTTCACGCAGGCGCAGGATCTGTACCCGAATGGAACGAAACCTTTGTTTTCACCGTTTCTGAGGGAACTAAGGAGCTATCTCTGAAGATAATGGATAAAGATACCATCTCTGAGGATGATTTCTTGGGAGAAACCTCGTGAGTTGCAGTTGTTTTTGATGTGTTTTTTGTTTTCTTTACGTATCAACTCCTTTTGGTTTGCATGTACTTGTAGCAAATTCTATCAGTTATGGACTGAGTTGATCTGTCTCATATTTGCAGCATTTCCTTAGAGCCAGTGTTTGTGGAGGGAAACCTGCAGCCAACTTCATACAATGTAGTCAAGGACTCGGAGTATAGGGGAGAGATCAGAGTCGGCCTTACTTTTACTCCTCAGGTAACCCATACTGAACTGCACCCCACCTGTGATTTGTTCAGGTCATTTATTTATCTTTTTAAGGTTAGGAGAACCGTTTCAATTGGCTATTGTTGTTTACTCCTGCAAAATGGAGAGCCTCTCATTAGCAGGTTAATACAAAATGATTGAGGGCTTAGATTGATGCTAGATTCAGATAAACAACTCTAAACCAAAATTTTAACTATGGCATAGGAAGTAAAACAGTACTGGAAGCTTTACTCCATTGGTTACAATATCTCCATAATTTATGTCTTTCATTACTGCAGGAAGATGGCAGTCGAAGACTAGACACGGAGGATAGCTATGGTGGATGGAAAGAATCTGCTTACGGAAATTGAACCCAGGTTTTGCTATATGAAGTTCATTGTTGCCTGACCATCCTTTGAATTAATGGAAAATAAAGAGATGGATATATAGACTTTGTAGTGGGATTTCTATTTGGGATGAGTACCGTTTAACACTGCTCTTTTGTTATGAAATCTGGTTTCAGTGTCAAGTTACTATACAACTGCTTGAAACTCATTTAAATTCTAAACCAATTTAAAATGTTCCGGCCCCCTATATTGGTACCTTCAATCAAAATTTGGAGAGTTCTAAGTTTTTGCCTGTAGAAGAGGTTGATCGTGAATAAAGACCATAAAATGAATAAAAAGTGAAGAGTTGAAAGTTGAAACCTGCTTGTGTAACAGGTATAGGAACATGAAAATGGAAATCAGGCAAGCCTTCCCATTAAGCCTTTCATCAACTGATAAAAGGTTAATAAAATGGCCACACTTGGAAAAGTAAAGCTAGATTTTCCTCAATAATCTTCCCTTTCGAAGTAGTTTATTGCCTGATGGAGAATAAAGGCACAAAGCTCCTGAAATTTATGAATTAGCAACAGTTTGTCCTCTCTTATCAAATGAACAAATAACACCCTGCCCTTGGAATGACTTGCTAGGGTGCTTCAAATATGTGAAAGATGAACCTAGTAGGAATAAGAAAACAGCAGTTTCATCCAACTGGACAAAGAAACCCAATATTCATGCTATCAACTTTTCAAGTTTTCCCAAGAAAGACATATCAACATCCTTGATTGGCAGTGCTTCAACTCTATTGAAAAGTGCCTGACGCAGACGAGCATATGGCCTCTTCCTGAAATAAGTGAACCTGAAATCCCTGGCAGGTGGTCTCGGCTGTTCAGGATCGGCACCCAGCTCATTGGAGGGCTGTGCATTGCGTTTTGTCTCTCCCGGTTCGGGAAATTGATCAGTTGTCACCACGTTGGATGTCTCTGTTTCAAGCCTAGAAGCTCCGAGATGTTCAGGCGATAAAATAGTATCTTTCCCACTTGACTCCCCTTTTTGAAAGTTGGACACCTCCAAGTTAGTTGTTTCCACCAAGTCAAAATCTTTCTCACCTACAATAGATTAAGAAAATATAGAAAAGGTTAAAGCCAAAATCATCATCTGCATTACTGTAACACAAGCATTACTCCATAAACAAATACGAGGTGAATCATTCCAGGAACCTCAACTTGTAGTATGATGTGCTGCAACATAATCTTTTTGCTAAAGATGAAGTTCTTACATCAAGTTGAACATTAAAGTCTGAACACAACTGTAGAAAGAACTCAAAGCTTAAAAAGATTTCCAGTTCCGTGAGTTTCTGACATTACCCTGACTTGTGGCAGAGGATTGCAAGCTCTGTCTAGGTAAAGCGTTTCTGTAACAATGTTCAGATTCATTCTTCAATTTGCTCGCCACAAAGTCCTAGCAGAAAAAAGGAGGATAAACATGAAGGAGATTGACAATAAATTGAGCAATGAACAGCATCACCTAGCACAAGCCTCCATAGGAAGAAGGAAAAAAAGCAAGCTGTGCCTAACACAAGTCTCTCCCTTCGATTTATTTTAAGCAAACAATGCACCTCAACCACGTAGGCTCACCTTGGATTCCACCCTCATTAAATAAGAAGAATTATCTTTTGGGTTATTTCAGTCCAATTGTTAATTAGACAATGCAATGACGATCATCAAACTACATATAGGAAACTTTTCAAGACCACAAAACAGACTGCCATATCATATAAGCAAAATTTTAGGCACAAAAAAAAACTAAAACATAAACACGACCAATGCGAGAAAAATTAAGCTGTCAATTAAAAGACAGATGAAACCACATACAGATTCTTCTACCATCACAAAATGTTTAACATTTCCTTTTCAGCTTTGTTACTGGAAGCCCTTGTTTTTATACTGAGAAATGAAATAGCTGGCGTCACATGTCAGACCTGGGAGAACCGATTCAGACTTACCGGTGAGTAAATGGAAATCTTTGTTTCCTTTGCATGGTCAACATAGCGAATGAGGTCTTCATAGTTATAGAAGTGTTGCCCTGTTTCCTGACATAGGTAGTACTGCAATGCAAGACATAACATTTGCAATATAAGTTGAAGCATCCAAAGCACTATGATAATCAAGTAACTCATTTGCAATACAAGTTGAAGGGTCCAATGGAATTTCAACACTTTGAATTGAAGCGACCATAACATGACAGACTATCCTGGCTCATTAGCCCAAAGGCGGAAAGCGCATAGCCATCTTAAATGTTGTCTAGTGCCCCGCTGCCACATGTTGAATTGTACTGTAAGAATCTCTTAAATGACCAATCAGCCAGTGAGAAGCTACCAACTTTCCAAAATCTAAAAATTGAAGGAACAGGAAAGTATATGAAACTATTTACAGACAGAAACAAGTCAACCTGCCTTTTTCTCTAGCAGCACGCACCAAAATCCAACATTAACATCAGATCAACAGCCGAGAGGCAACCTACTATGGTAAGCCTTTTAGGCATATGCCACATGACAAAAAGGGAAGCTTAACCTCAAAAACTACCAAAAAGACAAATCAAGAGTTCCTAGACTTCATGAACACATCCTTTAGAACTGTCATAAGCTCTTGAGTAAATTCTTTCATTTGTAACTACCATATTCATTCAGCCCCACCTTAACATTGGATCTGAATATGGAAGGTGGTTCATTGAAGTATGAGATTACACAAGGCAGAAGTCGAAATCCACACAGATAATACCTGATCAATTATAGCAATCTACCATGGCAAAGTTTTTACTCAAAGGTGACTTATGCAACAAGTCCACACATTATCAATATCCTAGTTTCCAGTAAGATGCAACAGATTCAATTTGAATGAAGATTGTGATGAAACATACAAGCTAACAAATCTAGGAGCACGGTCCACCCAATCACAATTATGCAGGAATATAAAGTAAGACAGCAGCAAAACAATAAAATTAACACATAAAAGATGCATCCAGTAGTCAACCCAAGTTCATGTGTTTGCATTCTGCATTAAGTTACCGATAATTTTCTTCCGTCTCTCTGCTTTTCAACCACCAGCTTCCAATGTTTGGGTATTGGCTTCAATGATTTCTGGTAGGTCATGTTGGATTGTGGAGACAAGGCACGTTCCTTTGCCAGCAGCAAGGATACTGTCTCAACTAATCCTGGAAGAGCTATCTAGCCCTAGGCAGCGACGCTAACGAGGCTTAAAAAAGCCACTGGATTGGACAGAGTAGATTCAGCTGTTGTCGCGTATCCGCGTACTTTCCACCTGTCAGAATTCAGGACCCAAATCATTCCTGAAAATGGAAAAGGAAATAAATTTCCTTTCATTTGGTTTCGTATCATATCTACTCTTTCCAAGCAATGGAGTTCAATTACAGCACGAATCCTTTTCCGAGGTTAAGATGATTATCACAAAGCAAAGCAGTGAAGGAAGTACACAGGGTAATCGTGAAGCCCACAGAAACAAACTTTATAACAAGAAAAAGGTAAAATGTGTAACTGAAGTTGGGCCACAGGATTATGCATGCCACTTGTACAGCAATTTCTAAAGAGAGAAGACAACTTGTTTCACTTGAACTTTGATGAGAGCATACAAACTGAAGAACCAACGAAAACAAAAAACCATAAGAACCCCATTTTCCGCCTTAATTAGCAATGCCATCAAGAGCTTGATTAACCAGACTGAGATCTTTGCAAAATAGGCGATCCAATTTAATGTCCACAAAGCAATCATTTATGCTGCTATCTAAACATTTACTAGCTCTTGCTAAACTTGTGGATGCCATGCGTACTCCAGATAAGATTAAAAAAAAGTTACAAATAGGAAACCAAAGATACCAATTTGTAACTAATATTACAAACCAATCGGGCCATGGAGATTGCAATAACTCTTGAGCCCTGCTTCCTGGTTTCTTCTTGTATGTTGCCATTTTTGCACTTTGATCAGTAGATACATGATACCTACGCCTAAACCTAACATTGCACAAGAGAAAACAAAACAAAAAAAAACAGACGATGTAACTATCAACCTCAATGAGTAAACTAATAAAGTTAGATACAACAGAATCTTTCACGTAGCAGTACAATCATTACATAATCCAGTTCTGCAATAATAAATGACTATTAGCAGCAGTCGGAATTAAAAAAACTGATGTGTACCTCCTTTGCAGAAACTTCGGGTTACAAGGACAAACTTTGAGGGGGTGTTCTTCTTTTCGGTTAAAGGAAGGACATCGAGGCCATGATAGAATTTACTGCCGGCGGTGCCCATGGTCCAACCAACGACGCCATACCCTTTTTACCTCTCCATCAACCTCGAAGAACATGTAAAACCGGTTTCTTCACTGCCGAACCCTGCATTTCACAACAAGGGGAATGCTCCATGCGTCTTTTTCTACCTGTTATTGTTAGTTAACAAGAACAACCAGCGACAAGAAGTGAGCTTTTTGATGTTGTTTTGGTTTCTTCAGCCAGAAAATCGTGGGAAAGTTGCTTCTTGTTTGTGTCTGTCTGTGTCGTGGAATCGTCGTACTACACTTGAGCGCTTAAGACGTGTCCTCTGGGTTGACGACTATTGATAGTGACTCGTACAAAGGCTGTCTAGTACTGAACTACGTGTCGTGGATAGAAGGTCCTGTGGAATCGAGATAATGCCTACATGGCATATATGTTGGCATTGCTTATCTATAACACTTGGCATTCGTTGTTAATCATCATCTTTCAAGGTTCAAAATCGTACTAACCATCAAAGACATCAAATTAATCAACAAGCAGACAAATATTTTTTTACATCAATTCCACTAAGTCCCTTTTTCTTCAACTTTGTGCATCATTACACCATAAAAAGGTTGTCTTATTATGAACAATCACTTTCCTAAAAGTATCATCGATCGGAATGTGATTGGTCATAACATTTTCCATGCACGAGGAGTCTGCTCAAGATTTTCTTCAGAGTCATGTTGCTGCTGGACGAGCCAGCCCAAGCTCCTTGCATAGCTCTTCATCTGGTTGCAGGGTCCCGGGAATTGCACCAAAAGCTTTTCTTGATGCTTCAGATCCAGAAGCCACATAATGCAAATATGCTGATGCATCCTCCATTTTGGAACTAAAAGAAAGGGTAGCAAAGTTCTTTGAAGGACGTTTAGTCAGTTTCTTTGGAAGTTCCCGGTCAAGTCCCGCAACTTTCAGGAACCGCTCCGTGGCAGCCTCCCATGACAGCTCATGCCTCTGTGCATCAGTCAGCTCAGCAGGTTCTTCGTTCAAGGCCTTGAGTGTGGCCTCAACGAAGCCTTTGCTGTTATCATAAGTTCGACAGTTGGGGAACTGCTTGAAGAAGTCATTCGAGGGGTGGTTGGCACATACGACAATTTTTCCCATTGCCAATGCCTCGGCCGTAGTTGTGCAAACTACATCTGTGGTACTGGGATTCAGGAACACTTTATAGCTGGTGAAGCAGACAGAGAAGGAAAACACAGTCAAAGCTCTGTTAGAGGACGATAATAAATAAGAATGGGGACTAGAATTCCAATAGTATGACTAAACCATGACTTGCTATTATCAGTAGTGAAGTGGTTCCTCAAGCAAATTACTGGCAGAAGTAAGATGCCAAGATAAAGCAAAGATATTAGCCTAAAAGTTGAGCGGTAGCAGATGAAGGTTCCACTAATAGAAAGAAACGAATTTTGAAGTGCGACATTTTAACTTATAGTGTGTAGGCTTAGTAGAAGTTCCACTGCCTGTTGTGAGAAGAAGGAGCAGCTTCCTCACACAAATTGATTTCCAAGGATGTAATTTCAACCAGAGGTAAGAGTGTTTCTGGATTAAGTGGAGCTTGAATTTAAAAAGCAAAAGCACACTGATAACCTATATCGTCTTTTGCATGCCCATAATGTGGAATGGTATCAAGATACACCGCATTTTGTAGGTGTAGTAACAATTAACAAAAGAAAAGGGCTCTACATTAGATCTACAGTGTGAAGTAGGGCTTAAGGCAGGAATCTTACTCGTGGAAAACAGGATCAGCATGATCTCGCCCAGGATTAACTCTAATAACCAGCTTCAACTTTTTGGCGGCTTCCTTAATTTGATCAGAATCCTCCCCCGTACCATACAAATCCATTTCAAGCCCCGCCAGCTCCTTTTGGTGTAGACGCAGAAGCTTGAGAAGCTCCTTGTAGCCTTTGCTCCATACCATTTTCCCAATGTAGTAAGCACCTTTAGAGAAGTTTGTGTTTCCATCTCTCTTCTTGTCACCAATCTCAAGGAATTTAGGATTCACTCCATGAACATTGCAAATGATGGATTCAGGATAATCCTGGGTGGCAGCAGATAATCTGATAACCTGCACTCATGTTGCAAGTACAATCCAGTTGGCAAATAATTCCTAGGATTCATAGCAAATAAGTCATAAGAATAAGAAAGATTTCACTTTTTGGCATGGTAGAATATCTAAATCAACCTCACCGAGAAGCAATGATCTGCACATTAGGGAATCGCAGGTGCAGATGAAGCATGTTTCTGAATCAAAAACTCCATACAAAGAGGTAAACGACAACAATTGCTACAGGGTGAGGGAGGTCACTTTGAAAAGGGTAACCCTCCAGTAGTTATTGCATATTGTCCACTAATCAAATAACAAGTGGGAGAACACAACGAGAATTGTGTGTGCCCTGTAGTGCTACGGTTACCAAATCAAATAGGGATGAATACATCTTGATATGGAAATCAGCTGTGTATTACTACTATAGCTGACTAGGGAGGAATATTGCCATCAACAAGCTAGTCTTTGTACCATCTTGACTTGATTCAATAACTTGAAGGCAGGCGATCCAGAGGAAAACCACTTTCCAAGATCTTCCTCCAACAGAAAGCACAACAAGCATGGTTGACAGCCATTGTTAATTGGTTGGAAAAATAATGTAATAAGCATTTGGTACATGGAAAAAATAGAAATTCAAGATCTTAAACAAAGAATTGCGCATGAAAGTCTCACAAACAGAACTGGGGACTCTCACAAGATGGTAAAGAAGCAGCTCATCCAAATTAATAAATCCTTACGTGGACAAGTTTAAACTCAAACATTCTATAAAGGGCCATTCTTAAGGATCCAAAATACCTTGTGGCAATAAATGCCAACCACCCAGTTGTTAAGATACTTTAGTATAAGTGCTTTCATCCGCCCATTCTTCTCCCTCCTCACATACTCCAAGTAATTGGTGTGGATGATTCCGATCACAAGGCGGAACTTAGTTTTCCATCTCTTCCCATGATGAAACCATGTAAGATGCTCAGGCTCCTCCAGGACAGCAACCTCGGCCTCTTCATCAGGGATGACTTCAGATATATCCCCAACAGCAAGAATGCTTCTTTTATCTACAGCAAACTGCACCATGTACAAAATTTCAAGAATCAAAAAAATCACCATCATCAAATTCACACACGCCACAAACCATATCCAACTGATACATTCTCCAGTGATTACCTTTGCGGGATAGAATCTGATATCAAAACCGAGTGGAAACGAAACCCTCTCTTCTAGCCATTTCCTCACATAAGCTTCTTGCTCCGAAGGCGAGCTGAATGTGATGTTAGCAGGATAGACAAGCTTCTGATGATCCAAAGTCAACCAAGGAATCACTAATGTGACCCTCCTACTCCCATCTTTTGCTAGATATGCAGCCCGAAACAGAGGATTAACAGCAGTCCCTGTCATCCATGGAAGGCTAGCCGTGGTAAAAATCGCGATATGCTGCTTCTTATCCATTGAGACATCAGCTTCTCCACCACTAACACTAAAAAAAGCTTCTACTCCCCAAAATTAATTCCCCTTAATATGCAACTCAGCCTACTAAATTGATGTTCCCAACTGCAATAAAACAAGCCAAAGAAACCAAACACCACCCAGTATTATTACAAGCCCGCTAAACAACGTAAATCAAATTTATCGATTTCCCAGTACAAGTCTATAAGAAAGAAAAAGAATTGGCAAAACAAGTAACAGGAAAGCTCATGTACATTATCTAGGATTACTGTACCTGTTGTATCTTTTTGTTGCCAAAAAAAGAACGATTCTTTGTATTCAAAGCTTGAACTCAACGAGAAACGAACAGGAGTTGCTAACAATTTGGACAATACACGAGAAGAAAGAGAGACAAGATTGAGGAATCACGAATTAGCTGTCGTTCATGTTAGAGGGAGGAGAGGGAATATGCTTGCCTTCCTGCTCTGCTTTTCTACAAAGTTAATAAGAAATTGGTTTACGGTTAGGTCCGTTTTCGTGACGGCAGGGTGTTTCTTTTCCATTTGGTTTAAGTTTTAGGGCCAAACGGTGTCGCTTCTAGCCCCATTGGGTTGTTACATGTGGGCCAGTCCATGCCAGCGAATCATAGCCTTTAGCCAGGTTTTTGGATGTGGCCCACTAGTCCATTATAGAGGTTTTCGTAGCAGCCACGTGGCAGGATAGTGGCGCAGCGACAAGAATCTAACGGTCTAAGCATTTGTAGCTTAGACATTCTCTGGGTCTTTTTCGATGGACTGGTTGTTATGGCTAACCAAAAACCCCCAAATCGGACATCAAAAACCCTCGCCATTTAGTGCTTTTTATGTTTTTTTTTTCTATCAAAACATGATAATATGAACCAAGTTCTGTTCTTTCCGGTTTGAAGCTCAAAGGAAGTTACCGGGTAACTGAAAGTTACTTTCTTTCTCGTCTTCTTACCATGTTATGGTTTGTTAAAGTATCTGAAAGTTACTTCCACTACAACTGCTTTTTTATTACATTGCCTTTTTAGTTGTTTCTTACTGTTTTGGTGTCTGAAAAATCGTGGTGAAATTTGTAATTGCAGAACCAATTTGTGATGTTTTGAAGCATTCTCCAATTATGACAAGATGTTGACGGGATATACAGATGGTTTATCAGAGCTTGGGTCATCAAGGGATCGGTTACTAGATGATCATGAATTGGAGCTGGATGATGAGGATGATGGACAGATATTGTACACAGCGTCCTTTGAAGAACTTGCCACTAATTTCCTCAAATACGACACCATTTTATGGGTTTCTATCTCGTTTTTGCTGGTTTTAGCTTGGGGAATTGGCATCATTTTGTTGCTGTATCTCCCCGTTAGAAGATATGTTCTTCGCAAAGATCTATCGTCCCGCAAGCTCTATGTTACACCCAGTGAAATAGTTTACAAGGTAATTGCCAGATATTCGTGGTACTATTTATTTGTGGTTCTTTTGTCTGGCATTTTTAGGTAGGAGTATGTGTGTTCAGTTCTTTTCTTGGTGTTAGTAAGAATGAAAATTGAAGAATAGATGCAGTTTTGATTTTGTTACTGTTGTGAAGATTTCAAGGCCTTCGTTCATACCCTGTTGGGGGATGACAAAATTTGAGAAGCGCGTCCCTCTATCCTTGGTGCTTGATATCATTATAGAACAAGGTATTGATGCAATATCACTAAACTCTTTCTTTTGTACTATTGTCATTGGTTAAAATTCTTCCATGGAGACGCATGTAGGATCTTGTAGTTTATGCAGCGTAGACATTTGTTCTGTCTCCCTTTTGTTTATAGGGCATATGGTCCTGTGGAAAAAAACTGAATAAGTCATCCCTACTGGCAATGTAGATATTTTTCCTACTCCTGCAGTCATGACAGATAAGGGCTGTCTCCTTGTTTTGTTTCAAGCTTTCTTGTCCTAAAACAGATTTAGGCCTCTCAATTTGAAACTTTAAAGAAAAGGGATAAGACTGACCTGCTGTTAATATGTCCTTCATGCTCAATACTATTTTTGTGTCTTAGCTTCACCACTGCATCTTATGATCTGTTGATTCCAGTGAATAATACCTTTAATGTTCTATTTATTCTTTCCTTGTAGAACATGATTGTTAAGTGAAGATTAAGTTCACCAGGAGCTTTATTATTTTCTAATGGTGTCTATAGGTTGGTTGCAATCTGTGTATGGGATCCATACATTTAGAGTTGAAAGTAAAGCACGTGGGAAAACGGCACCTGTAGATGAACTTCAGGTTCAAGGTGTAGCCAACCCCAACCTCTTGAGAAAGGTATACCAACTTGACACTTCCTTTTGTCATCTTATCCTTGCATTGATGGTTATTTTTGTTCGAAAAAGATGGGCAATTAACAAGCTTAATCTAAGTGTGTGATTGTTGCAGGTCATAATAGCAGAGGCTGCAAAGAGTATACAGGATGCTGGAAGAGGTTTCAAGCCCACTGCTATTACTGGTGAAGGGGAAAGCATGTCAAGAGCGGGATCATTGAATGAGGGACCTGCGGTTTTTCTATCACCATCCAAAAGTTGGAAGGTAATTTTTTTTTTGTTTGCAAACTATTTGCATATTGTTTGCAGAGTTGTTTCAGACCCATTAGCATTTTCCAAAATCGGTGTAGTCACCTGGGGTGGGGTTTATTTGTTCCTGCTCAGGATGAAGTGCAGCTGGAAATGAGATTGGCATTGTTCTATTGCACCCATTCATTCTTCAGGATGCAATGCAACTCACTATTCGAGTAGTAACATTATACTTGTTGCAAAACTTGTGACTTATTACTGGCCTGGGATAAAACAAAATGTCTTTTGTATTGTAGCAATACTAAATCGAGATACCCTTTGTTCATGCCTTGAAGTTTCAAGCTATTAAATGCACTAGGGGAAAAAAACATTGTTTTTGTCTCATATCACAGGTTCGGTCCACCGTGTTTAATTCAGATGACAGGTTCTCCACGTTACACTTCAATGGAGTATAGAGGTGGTGGAGTTCATGGAGACTTGCTGCTAAACAAACTTGAAGAAGTCAATAAATCAGTAAAGGTGTGAATCTTGAATAATAGTTTATTTGCTGTCCATTTTTAAGCATGTCATTCTGAAAGCTTTTCACTCTTTAAACCTTTCAAGAATTCCTTCAACAATTCATGCTTTCAATATTGTTTTTGGTAAAAGGTTCTCTACTTGACTTCCTTGTCTTGATGACCAGAAAATTGAGTCGTTCATTGAGAGGTCTCAAGCTTGCACAGAAGGTGGTAATCAAAATCGATTTGGCCCCTAGCCCCTTTGTGGACTGCAATCGTCTGGACTTAATTTTGTTTCTAGCCCCTTTGTGGACTGCAGGACTTGTAATTTTGTTTCAATATATAAGACAGCATACAAATTTCAATGAGTATTAAAGTATTTTATGGAGAGTTTCAAGTAACATTAAATTGACTTATTCTATATTTATCTCTTGACCAAACAGTTACGTTGAAAAAATTGAAGGTTAAATTTGTCATTTAAATAAATTTTAAAATAAAATTAGGCCTATTAAATATATTTCTTAAAGGTAGTGCAAAAACTTTAAATCGCGACTTATAAAAGAAAACAGCGATTTATAAAAGAAAACAGAGGAAGGTAAACTTTCGTGAACATCAAACATGTCTAGATTATTTTTACAGACCCATCAAAGTCTAGAAAATTTTTACAGACCCATCAAACATGTCTAGAACTAAACCGGAACAACTTTAGCTTGCCCACCATGCTTTGTAGCAACTTCCATGGCCAGATCTGCCTTGTCACCGTAGAAATGATACTCATCATCCTCCTCATGGACATCTTCCTCTCCCAATTGCATATTAAACCCTGCAAGTTTAAGAAAATAATTAAAAAATATCCACCATAAATATTGTTTGTATATTACAAAAACTAAAAAAAAAGTAATCATGAAATGCATACTTGAGGTAAGCCATTCCATTATGGCAGCTTGCTTCTCAGCCGGTGTATTGAAGTGTATCTTGAGTGTGACCTGGATAAAAGAGACAGTGAATTATTTTTTTTCCCAAATAAGATAATAAAACTAAAAAGAAAAAAATCAATTAATGAAATCGGAGGGGTTAGATATGTCTGGAGAGCACTCCTAAATACAAGTATTAACTGGATTTATACAGCAGAATCAGTTATAACCTATATAAAAAAGAAATAACCATGAGATATGGGTCAGGGAAGAAGAGAACAGGTAACAGTAACAACCAACCAATGGTGTTTTTTGGTTGGATCCGGGATAGTACAGAGTATGTAACAACCATTCATTAATGCATGAAATATGTACAGAGTATGTTACACCTTACAAAATCAAAAGCAAAACTCAACTCCCCATTTCCTCAAGAACGAGGCTATTAATTACACTTGGACGGGAGGTAAGGAGTGTAATTCCTGGGTCAAAAGAAAAGGATAAAGATGCAATAGACTCTGCAATTCTATTAGCCTCAGTAACTACAAAATTAATGGAGCAGTGATTTAAAGAACAGAGGAGCCCTAAAACTTCAGCAGCTATGTCTTTTAAATCACCATCCCATTCAAAATCCTCAACCAACCACCAAAATCCTCAACTGCTATTCCATCCGATTCTATCACAAACTTGTGGTTATGGTAGTTGGCAACCACTTTCACCCCCTGCAAAATAGCCAACAAATCTACAGCAAATCTAGAGGTCGCTGGCCTCCTTGCTATAAACCCAAACAACCAACGCCCATGGTCATCTCTGCAAATGCCCCCCTCAGCTAAAACAGAGTAATACACACTAGATGAGGCACTAGGCCAAAACACTTATATCTTCTAACAGAAGCCTATTACTTACAGTATTCAGCACATATTAGCAAATCGAAAGGTGAGTTGCTCTGCTAATATCCAAGCCAGAGATCTGATAAGAATAACATTAAAGGTTCGGCCCCAATCCACTCTCTCAAAAACTTATCTGCTACTACAAAGCCAGATACTCCACAATATCGCGTACAGGAAAACAACTCCCCACCAACTATGTAATTTGCTCCAGAGACACCAAAAAGGACTGCCATCCGAACTTCCAGTCCATATCCACTTATCTTGCATACTGTCCCTCAATTGCACAAACGATAGTTTCCTTTTAAGTTCTACTAACTACTCCTCTAAGCAAAACAAAAATTAACCGTCTCCTCCAAAAGTAACTCCCACTTCCAATAAACATTAATTACCTTCAATACCTCATTAACAATAGCATTTTGGTTTATAGAAACAGCAAAGAGCCGTAGGAAAGAATTGCCAATTGCCTCCAATTCCACAAATCGAAAGGACCAACACCCCAACCCTAGCATACTCTCTAATGCCCCAACCCGAACACTTAGATTCACACAAAAGCATCAACTTTGCATCCACCTTCACCATCAACTCTCTAAAGCTCTTCTGTTTTTTAGCAGAGCCACTACCTCTAGAATTCCAAGACAACAAGCTGAACATAATAAAGAATAAGATACACAGAAAAACTGACCCGGACACCCATGATTACAAAGCCGCCTATACCCCTAGAAGCAGGGATAGGCATCATATGCAGAGACTCTCTTAGATGAACGAAACGCAAAATTAAACAAAATTAAAGCACATATAAAAAAATTCACAAAATTAAAGCATACCTTCTTCATGAGAGTCTTGACGTTTCCGTCAATCTCGGCTACCGTCGCTTGGAGAGTCTTGACGTTTCCGTCAATCTCAACTACCGTCGCTTGGAGGGCTGCCAACCTCAGATTGAGAGTATTAATGGCAGCAGCTAAGTTGGGGATGGCCGTCGGAGCTTGAGAACCTGAAGAACGAAGAGGTTGACGATGCCGAACCGGGCTGGTGACGGAGTGCGAGCCAGTGGCGGTGGCGGAGGCGACCTGCTTCTGCTTCTGTTTCTTCTCCGCTTCCAACGCGCGCCTGCGGGCACGTGTTAAAGGTGCAGAAGCAGCGGGTGGAGAAGGAGCGGCCCTACGGAGAAGTGCCGTCAGAACGGCCGGATCCCTAGGGCGACGGGGACGGGGTGTGCGACGGGCTTGGCGAGGAGCCGCTGCGCCCACTGCAGGAGTGACGCGATGTCCGACGCCGGCGCCGCTTCCGCAGCCTGTGTTTCTGCTGCCAGGGCGTCCGCTTCCGCAGCCGCGTGCCAACGCTGGTGGAGAGGTGACGTTCGGTGAGGTGCGACGAAGTCGAGCGGGTCCAAGAACAACGGCCGCTGCAGATGCCGTGGGAAGGACGCCGCCGTCGCCTGTGGCTCCAAGGGGAAGGCCGTCTTCTCCGGCCTCAAGAGACACCGGAACCACCAGGGGGTCCAAAACCCCAACCAAGTCGACGCTGGGCAGCTTCGGCGTGGACTGGAAGGTCGACAACGAGAACGTCGAGCCCGACTTTTTCTCCTCGGCACCGGGAACCATACTGATGAGTAAAAGCTCCCAATTAAGGGCCTAAGGGCAAAAGATCAGGATCTCTCTATGCGGGAAATGTGTTTTGTGAGAAAAATCTGAATCACACCATACCGCCGCCACTCTTAACTTTCCTCTCCTCTGGGAGTCTTAAATTGGGGCGCGGCGCAATCCGCTGTGAGTCCAAAATTCTCTAAAATTTTATTACGGAACTTCATCGAATTGATTATGTTTCCAATTTTTAAAAATTTTAAATCCTTAAATTTTATTTTTTTTGTAAGATTTTGTTTAATTATTTAGTTTCATTGGAAACTTAATTACAATCGTCACCTTTATAAATTGTTTCTGTTAACAATTTTTTTAATATTGTAAATATAATTTATTTTATTGATTACAATTCTATCTCTTCATTCTTCTATTTATAGATCTCTTCACAGGCAATGCAATCCAATATTTTTTATAATTAAAGAAATTTATTTTATATAGATGGATAATTTTTATATTCTTTTACGACACTTCTTTTCCTTATGTATTTTAGATTCTTCCCCTTTTATCTCTATCACCAAGTTTTTAATTTATTTACCTATATGGGTAATATTTAATTCATTATGTTCATATATTGTCATATAAAATTTATAGTAATCAACTATTTTCAATTTTTTATTTTTAATGAGACATGATATTTTTCTTTCTATTAGTTATCAATTCCATCCTTTCTTTAGTTTTATGTATAGATACAAATTGTTTTAGAAATAGGAAAATTGGATTTATTTTTTATTAGATTTTAAATGGTCATATTGTGATAAATATTATTTAAAGTTCATGTTTTACATATTTACCATTTAGATGGATTTTATGCTTGATTATAAATTTATAATTGTTATCTACAATCTATTTTTTTCTTATTAATTTGTATTAGTATATTCAATATTCAAACGTTCACCTTATTATATAAAAAATTATATGAATAATTTTATTTATTTTTCATGAAACATGATCATTTTTAAAAAATTAATATTAATTCTATTTCATATATATATTTAATTACTATTACGTTTAAAGTTTCATAATTTTTTTTTACTTTTATGTTTACCGTTTACACAATTAAACATCAGAAGGGAAGCACATAGCAACCGCATTTTTTTTTTTGGCTTTCGCACTGGTGTTCTGGGCCAACTTGTCTTTAAGGGATAATAATGGGCCCAGGCTAATCCAATTCATTTCGCACTGGTGTCCTAGGCCAACCTGCATTTAAGGGATAACAACGGGCCCAGGCTAATCCAATTCATTGCATGATTGGAACCATAAGATTGGCGCCACTAGCCCCTAGAGTGCTGCTTTCCCAAGACTCGAACTCGAGATCCCTTGGTTAAGCTAAAACAACTCTAACGAGTTGATCTAACCCATCGGGATTAGAGCAACCGCATACTCTTCTACCATCACCTAATTAAGCTTCATTTGAAGAAAAAAAAAAATGCTAATAAGCTTTGTGACCGTTAGGTTCTCCCAACAACTAACCAAACTAGGTGCACGTTAAGAAAAAGATCCCAAAGTATTTAACCAATAGCAAGGCCATGACCCCATACTGATACACCCATATACTATTTGACAAAAAGAAAATACACCCATACTAATACTCACACGTTTCCCCTCTATAACCTTGTTTGTCATAAATCATCAAAGAAAAAGTCACCTGTATTAGATGTTCTAAGAAAAAAATCTTATTTTTTGAACGTCTCTAAGAAAAAAATCTTATGCTTTATTTTTCCTTCAGTTCCATTACATAATGATCACAGATCAAACAAATTGTCCAAAACAATTTCCAAACGTAACAGATTACATTCTTTGTAGCAATAATTTATTTATTTTATTATAAGCCCGCAGCGACAACATGGGGTCTTTTTTTGGTACATAACCTGCGGTACTTCACTAGTTTAAATACAAACAAAAATTTTAAAGATACACAAAGATCACAGGAGAAACCGCTGCAAAAGCTGCTTTTTCTTCAATCTAAGAAAAACCACAGGCTAAGAAAAACCTACAACCTTGGGCCTAAACTCAATTCCCTTTATCATGAGGCCAGATAGTAGCAGGTCAGGATCAGTGGATCTCCTCAGGGTCCACTGAATTGTAGCCCCATCGTCTGCATAGTCATTGAAGAACTCACCCATTGCCATCTCCTTGGAACCATCAGGTCTATCCCGAGGCACTTCGTCCATATCTTCTGGAGGATCAAGCAATACCTCGCGGAATCCATACCCTTCACGATCCACACGTAATTCCATCGTTGTTCTCTCATAACCATAACTATGTTCACGCAAGTTGAACACAAAATAGGCAACATAAACAGTTTTAGGTGACAAAAGTTTGCTCTCTATCCCGTGCACAGAACCGATAGTGATCCGCCGACTCAAGTCACTGGAGAAAAATTACAAAAAAAGATGTCATTAGTTTCTAAAATATGTTTCTCGTACCCCAATGCCAATACAGTCATTTGAGACCACAATGGCATAATAACAAATAAAACATCATCTGGTGATACACAACAAAGCGGAGACCATGCACACGACTTAATAAAATATAGAACAGTAAAGCACCAACCTGTGTTTATACCCAGCATTCCATATCATCACACATTTTTTCCCAGTCCATCTGTCTAGAAAACACTGCTTCATGGGAAAAAAAATCATTTAAAAAGAAATGAGAAGAGAAAGTAAAATTGATGCATCTGTCCAACTATGAACAATCAATTATCCCCCTTATTGAGAATTCATGGGAAGAACAGTAATTAAAAACAAATTGAACAGAATCAAAAGATGGTTTCTTACCATGGTGCTATCATCTAGAAAAACAGGTTTGTGACAAAGGTTATAAAACTTTTCCTTTGCCGACGAGAAAGAGTTTGTATGCAAAATATTGTCATCATAATCAGATGGCAGAAATCTTTCCCACGCAGCATCCATCCCTGCAGCGGCACAAAATGCATGACAAACAAGTGACAATCGGCATGCATCCATAGGGGATGTAAAGGAGGTGATGTGCGCAATGCAGTCTATTGGGAGAATCGCAGAAATATCTGGCTTCTGCTCCACATTCCCCTGCGAATTCAAGGCATCAATGTAAATATGTAGCACAGAAAATATATACCAATCCCCTGACAATAGTACATGGAAGAAAAAGGATGTTTGTGATTTTTTTCTGGAAAAAAAAAAGAACAAATTATTATCCTCTTAACATGTACTTCTGTATAGTAATAAGCTAAGTATAAAACACTAATCGTGATTCACAAATGATGAAAAAAATTATAGACTCCCATTTTCTGGATTCAGAGATCAAAAGGGGAAGTAGAAAACTTACATTCTCTTGAGGAACATGTTGACTACTACCAAGTCTACATTTAACTTCATCCATTTCTGCTTCCAAAAGAGCATTTTGGCATCGAATGTTTTCCAAGATTTGTTCCAATTTCTTTTTAGTACAATAGCTAACCCATCCATCCTTCTCCACGTGTTTATTTACAGGCAAAGCACTGAATGAGACTAAATCCACTGCATTAATGTCCTTCACCTCCTCCAACAGAACGAGCGGATCAAATCTTCCTGTCGCTCCCACCAGGCTTTGAAAATTGTGAGTCATGTTTTGGAAGCCTACCAAAAACAAAAATATACCTCTTGTAAAATCAATCTATTATGTAAAGTTATCATTTTTTTTGCCAGAAAATGTGTATCAGCTTTACCAGGAAAAAGAATCAAAATGGTCACCTCTAAAAAATGTCTATGGACCACTATCAACATCAATGAGAGTATCGTTGACTTGGATAGCAAATAATGAAAGCAACATAGTAGTCAAATTTTATGAGCAATTAATTGACAATTAGATCCAAGCAGTAATGATTATACACACTGCAAGCCAACAAACAGAAACTGTGAGTATATCAAACCAGGTATGTAGCAGGATGTCTAAGTAAGAACAACACAGAATACTTTCTTCATGTCTTGAACCACAGACACGGGCAAAAAGAAGCTATCCACAAGCTCATAGAATCCAGTTTCACTTGGCCTAATCAGAATGAAACAAAACTGCGTTTACTTTCTTCTTCTTCTTTTATTACTACTATACAGGCATTTACTTATTCCTACCTTCTGATATTATTACATGTTTAGGCTCTCTGGTGTTTCCTAGGAGTGATTTCCAATAGAAATTTTTACTAGTAAACATTCAACAAACTAAGGAAGAGTTCTGATTACGTGTGCTGTAATATTTGCATGCAGAAAGCCCCTAAATGACTCCATTGTTTACCACACACTCCCACATAAAATTTTTTTGGTCATCCCTCACTCCAGGTCTCCATCCCCAAAGATTAGTCATCTCTGCAAGACTCATTCATCCCACCAATCTTTAAAGTGCGCACAACGACCGCAAAAAGTTCTATTTCATCTACATATGTTGAAGTAATAAAGGCTGTAACACTAAATTTTGAGCACATCCTACAGGTCCAATAGATTAAATGCATCTGGACCCAAGATACTATTCCAATTACACTTTCCATTTCGTAATTTAAACAAATGACTGAGCTATCAATTTTCCCCCAAAACAACTACACTGTATCAATCATCAACCAAATTAATTCACAAACAGCATGAACCCAAAAACATTAAAAAAGGTGCGATGCCTGAATGTCCTCCTTTTAGATCCGGATTGTTAAATTGATTTTCGACACGTAAGATAACCTAAAACCTATAGACTACAACCACAAATCTTGCATCTGGGCCAGGTTGATGAAAAACTCTCATCATCTACATCTCTACCAGGTGGTGTGATGAACCCAAAAAAGAGAGGAAATGAGACAAGAGAAGGGAGAAGGATGGTGTCATTGTGACGCTGATGGTGTGTGGGATTCTGTTAGAGATTGTTTCTGACAGATGAGTATCAAATTAGGAGTATGAATGTGAACAAGGGGAGTGTAAATAGGGGCTCCCTTGTGGTCAAACACCTGAAAATATCTTTCTTCTGTGTTATCAATGAATTGCATTTTGAGGTATGAATGAGAATGAGGTTTCTCATGAGAAGAAACTGCAAAGTATCAAGACACCACTTCCAGCTATTCCAGTTGAAATTGCATGAAAGATTTTGTCAGATTCCTCTTTAGGAGCAGCATTATTGAAGGTTAAAATTCAATACCTTGGCCAGGAAACAGTTCTGAAATAATTCTTCCCTCTCGATCAAGGTTAGCCAAGCTAAGCACCCATTTCTGTCAAAAGGAACAAGAACCAAAAGGAGATACGTGAACAAAAAGGTCCATATCCAATAATCTGAGCAAGATTTATCTCATGCACATACAACAGGGGAGAAAAATACAAAAGGCAAACTAGTACAAAAAAAGGGGTTAATAGCACATCTGCTCCTTATGCTTTCAAATTTCCGTTATAAACTCATCTTGATATGAAGCGTCTACCTTGGAAATCATTATAAATTGATAATGTCATTGACGGAAATAAAAGAACACTTACGCATTCAGTGTTCTTGAGAAGCTCTCTTTTAGTTTCTGCTGCAGCGTATTGGGAAGGTTGTTCCTGTGATGAAGCAATTTGGGAAAATCCACGGCTTCTCAACTCCACATTTTCTTGTGGAATAACACTTTTTATTTTCTAGGAGAACCATTCAAAACCACAAATTAGTTAAACAGAACAAACAAGAAACATGACGATCAAACAGGATATGTTCAAATTCAATGCTTACTTTATGAAGTTGCAGCTTCTCGTGCTCTTCGCCACTTCTGGCTCTGAGTTGGCACTGCTTCAGGGTAGCTGCAAGTTTAACACTTGAGTCCTTGTTATACAAACAAAATATCAAACAAGACCAGATGTACAATCAATGTTTGCCTACCATTAACGCTACTATTCCGAGACTCTGCTGTTCCATGGACTAATTGATGTTGACCTGTTACAGTTCTGCTACTACCCTCTGCAATTAGCAAAAAGAAAAAAGAAGCAAAAAGCATCATCAAGCTGCGTTAACAACAACACCACTTGCAGTTCAATTTCAAAAAAGAGAGAAGATTTTCATCGAGGAGGAAAGGATTCTATTTGGCTCAGAAAATTCAAACAACCCGCATTGCAAACTCACCGCCGCACTTCAGATGGCCGCGTTTCCCACGATGGTTTCCGTGGCGCCGCAATCGTGGGGTGCTGGCCTTGGCCTTAGGAGGATTCAGCTGCTGCTCAGTAACGGTGGTGGGGAAGTTGGTCTCGGCGTTGGCTCCGCGGAACCTGAGAGCAGCCGCGTCATAAGCGCGCGCGGCCTCCTCGGCAGTGTCGAAAGTGCCCAGCCAGAGCCGGGCTTTCTTGCCGGGGTCGCGGATCTCGGCGGCGTACCGCCCCCACGGCCTCTTCCTGACGCCTCTATATCGAACCTCTCCGGTGGAGGTGGTCGTTTGAATTGTGCGCCTTCCTCTGGGAGCCATATTCTATTTGGCTAAATCTTCCTTGAGGATGAGATGAGCTTATTTATAAGTTAACAAAAAAAAAATTTGTTCGAATACAAAGTTACAAATTTACAGGTTCAAATTGGAAGAGGGAAGCGAGAGAGGGATGGACTTTTGGAGTTTTTGATTTTTCCATGGACATATATGAATATTATACAGGCGTTAATTATATGGTATATATATATACAGGAGGAAGTTATATGGGGGAAGACGGTGGGGCCTTTTTTTTTTTTTGCTTTCAAATTTCTTTGTGTGCCTTTTCCTTTTCCAACGCGGACTTGTATCTGCTTAATGTGCCGGCCTGGGTGTCATGCAACCGAGCCCAGTACTAAAATCTTACGTCTTTGGGCTTTGAAGGTCTTTCAGTTTTGCCTTCCTTTTATTCCTCAAAATTTAAAATTCACTGTTCTTTGCCATTGCTCAAAGAGGATCAAAGCGTTTATAACTTATAACAAAGATTGGTTGACTGGAAAATTATTGCTACCATTCCTATCATTGTTGTTATGCTCTTCCATATTTGAATCGTATCCCTTTTAGAATTTTTGCTTGTTTCATGCATTGGTTTATATTACCACAAAATTGGAAAAGGTGGATCCACAATTGAAACAAATCCCCTATGTTTTATTAAAAGAAAATTCACGGAGATGTCGCATTTGCCAAAGATAATGTCTTTGTTGCTGTTACAAACGCAAAACTTTTAATAATCTGGGATAAGCTATGTGTAACAGCCCAGGTAAAAATTTCATTTGTCCCGGGACTGTTTAAGTTAATTTGCAGTAATTTACCATCAATTTTAATCTTGGGTAATTAATTTATGGTAAATCGAGCATTAGATTCCGAAACCGAGCCTTGTCCCACGCTCGGGATTTTTCTGCGGATTTTACGGACCAAAGTTGGAATTTTTCGGGTCCAGGAATCTTCAGAAAAGCCGGGTTTATCCTCGAGTTAACGGACCAGAAATAAAGATAAGTGGGTATATCGGATATTTTCTGGTCCAGACAATGCACAGTATATCAGCATAGTGAAGATGCCATTTACTGTGAAGTCTGTGATTTGCTTTTTCCTGTGGGCATGTGAAGCCTTGTCTCCTCCTGTGATGCCCGTGAAACACCTTGATATAATCTGCCTCTTCCCTCTGCCTTCCTCACGCCATCACCTTCCCAGCTTCACCTTCTCCATCAGTTATTTTTCTGTCCAGCTCTTCTGCAACCTGCAAGCAGAAGGAATAAAAAAAAAAAACTAAACACTTAACACACAACACACACCACCGCCACGTCATCACCCTTCCCTTCCTTTTTCTTTTTCTTTTTTGCCGCCACCACCACAAGCCGTCGCCCGTGAGCAGCTGAGACCACCGGCCGAGCCACCGCTTGCATCACCACCTCTGCCGTCACCTTCCTCGCAGCGTCGCCGACCGGACGCCGTCCTCGTTTCCCCAATTCGGCCCTCGACTCGCCGCCGGCAGCCAAGGACCCGACGGGCCGCCCGAGTTCACCTTCCTTCTTGCTGTTCGTCGCCACCGCCTGCAACCGTGCCGACAGCCGTCGTTCTCCCTCACCAGCGCCTCGCTCTCCTCGCTGCATCCTCCTACGACCGTCGCCTCACTCGCATCGCCGTCGTCCGAGGTGAGCAGACCGTTGGTGGCGTCGACCCGGATGGGTCATGGTGTGGGTCGGGCTGACCCGTTCTGCAGTTGGGTCGCGCCTGGGCTGGAGCTGGGCTTGGACCGTGGGCTGGGCTTGTAGCCATGGCCTGGGCCTTGCTCTTGGGCTTGGTCATGGGTTAAATGGTCCAGCCCAGTCCGAAATAAGTAATAAAAAAAAAGGAAAAGGGGAAATTAAATCTGGAAATAAAAATTAAAAAGGAAATAATTTTGGAAAATAGGTGGAAAAGGTTTATAGTTTGGAAATAATATTTTGGGAGAAAATATGGGAAAATATATTCTGAAAAATAATATTTTGGGAAGTACATACTTATGGAAAGGGTATTATCAAGGTAATAAAATACCGGAATAATATCCGGGTATAGGAATAAGTATAGTATGGTATTTGGGGCTGTCATGCCCGGTATGGTATTTTGGGTTGTTGAACCCGGTATGGTAATTTGGGTTGTTGAACCCGGTATGGTAATTTGGTAATTTGGGACGTGGTCCCGGTATGGTAAGATTGGTATGGTTCTTTGACCCGGCATCCGGAATTAACTGATAACCTGGTACGACCCTAGCTTGTCCAGTGACGGGGCCCGGAAGATAAAATTGGAAATTATAATAATAGCATTCTTTTGGTCTTGGCTCAGTGTTGATGTGTTGTGCTGTTGTTTTGCTTGTGTTTGCTTTACTGTATTACGGTTGCCTGCATATCACTGTTTATCCTTCGTCGGTGAGCACTTCGGATTAGTCGGGGCAAAGCTCCGGATACCGGGTGGGGAATCAAAAAAAAAAAAGAGTAGGTATAAAACATTATCAAGAGTAGTTACGTAATTTTATTTTTTAAAAATCATTCCCGGTCCCTTCTTTTGTTTCCTGAAAATGCATTTGTGGAAATGTTATTAAAATTGAACTGGACCAGCCGGTTAACCAGGTTCAACCGGCTTATCGGCAAGGCCCCGGTTCGGTAGCTGCCAAAAATCCATCTATTTGACTACTAGGAATCGGTCGGTTTTGACGGTTCTGGTAGAACTGTCGGAACAGGGTACGGTTATACCGGTCGTCAATGGGTCAGTATTTAATTTTTTTCCACAAATAGCTTAACACGACATCGTTTTTCCCCTCACTTCACAGACAAACGTAGTAGGCTGGTAGCTTGCGTTAGTGCATTCGCGGTGGATGCCCAGACAGACTTGCTATCTCCGAGGCCCATAAAGTCTCACGGGCCTCGCTGAAACAATAGAGGCTCAATAGATAGATGTTCTATTTTTCTCAAGCCCATGACACACAGTAAGTTTCTCTCGACTCCCCTGAAATGACACAGCTATCCCTCGTTCGATCAAACCAACAAGGCAACAGACACCACCATAGAGCTCCATTTCTCACTCCAGCTTATTGACAAAGTAGTAGCTCCAATCAACTCTTAAATCGAGCTATCTCTCGTCTCAGGTAATCTTGTCTAATCTAATCCACCTGTAAATTGTTCACTAGATTCTCTTGCCTTTAACATTTTTCCTCACTAAATCCTCCGTTTACTCTGCTACCACAATCCGATCAGCGAACTTAGGGTTCTTTTGATCTGAAAGTATTTCTACATTTTATTTGTTTTAGCAGAGAATCCACCGAAGATGGGAGGAGGAGAGCACGGGCACGGAGCAGAGGGAGCCCACGGCGATTTCAGGGGCAAGGTATGGAGCATGAGCGGTGGGCCGTACTGCCGGCCCAAGCACTGGCGCCGCAACACCGCCATCGCCATGGCCGGTGTCTTCCTCGTCTGCATTCCCATCGCCATGTTATCCGCCAAGCTCGAGGTCCGTTTTCTTCCTTTCTTTCTCTCTCCGCCGTCTATTTCGAGCTTTTATTGTCCGTACATTAGTGGAATGATGATGGTTTTCGGGTCGTAGATCTCTTGGGTTTTTGTTTTCGGGAAAATAATTGGATTAGTTGGGTGCAGTTATATGGATTTGTTTGTTTTACTAGTTAAATTGATGAAACAACAATCGTGGTAAGTTTAGTTTAGGAGGGAGAGAGAGCGTTGGGGAATCGATTGGTTTGGTTTGCTTTTAGTTGTGGAATGATGTTAATGCATATTGAATCTGTGTACTGCATTGGCGAAGAAGAAGATTAACTACTTGGTGTATTTGCTCTTTCTTCGAATGCTTTGATTTTGTGGTCAACTGTGGATGAGAGGATGATAAAATGTATCTTTGTTACTCTATGGTGGTTCGTGCATTTGATGCTAGTCATATTGGTTGAGTTTTATTTGGTCCGGCCTTGGTATCTTAACTGTTTAAGTTACACCTTAGTAGATAAGCATGACCTCCACTGGATTTGAGTGTGGAGTTGTGGCCATCTTTGGGTTTGTGACTGGCTAAAATGTATCAGTGTGACATCTTCTTTTGTTATCTTGCATTGTTCATAGTTGCATAATATCATTCCTGGATAAAGTATGTGGATAGTTTCTCAAATAAGTTCAGACCTCATACAGTTATTCTAGGAGGAATCAAATTCTAGTCTAAATTAAGTCCTCAGGTTATCCTGCTGTTGTTGCCTCAATGCGTATATTAGTTTATGCTGGACATTGCTTAATTCTGGTTTCATGTGTGGTCACTATTCTTACTCTTGTTATTGATTTAGAATTCGTGGTGGTCACCTGAGTTATGATTGCAATGAAAACTGCATTTTCTCTGTATCAGATTCAATGCTTGATATCCGAAAGACCTCTCACGATACTTTGCATCATCTCATGCTCGGCTTTTATCTTGCCCGATAGAAGACTTATTAACCTGATTTGCTTCCTTGTTTATTGCAGCAACGGCCGCATCTTCCTGTTCGCCCAATTCCGTCACAGATTTGGTGCAAGAACTTTGGGACCAAGGATTACAATGATGTGAAGTAATAGTAGTTTTTGCATTTTTATGTCTTGCTGCGTGACAAAACTTATCTTGTATCTCGTTTTTTTTTTTTTTTTTATTTGAGCAAGGTCAGAGTTGAGACAAAATTAGAATAAAATCTGCGACTTAAGATTTGTGGTTATTAAGTCGTTTAAATTGTTAATAAGCTACTATCTGTACTCTGTAGTATGTACCTTTCATTTTTTGTGGGATCTGTCCTATCTGTCATAAGAGTTGAGAAAGGCTTTAATTCATATATTGTATTGTCCTCTGCATTCATGTACTATTTGTTACAGTGGCTTAAAATTTTGAAGGTTAGAGTGACGGGAAAAGAACTAGCCATTAGCAATAGCGGTGTAAAAAAAGATGATTCCTAGTCTTGGGGCAATTTCCCATTTGTTTGTGAAACGGTAGCAAACTGGAAATTATTTGATGGATGGGGTTGTCCGTAATTGAAGCTTGTAATGAATCTGGAGCAATTAATTGATGGATCTGAAATGAAGCTTTGAAGGCATTGATGGTGACCTCATCTGAGCAAAAGTTTTCGTTATATGAATTCTTGTTTCGTCCTTTGAAATTTGCCCAAATCGAATGCTTCAGCTAAATAGCAAGTGCAATAAGCAAGGAACCATTAATTGTAAGAAAGAACACGGGACCCAAAAGAAGGAAAGGAAAGACCTTGAGAGGGAGACATCTTTCACGCGTGCTGCTCCTGTCGAATTCCTAAGCATTTGCAGCTTCCAACTCAGGGCTTCAACCTTTGTTAGCTCACAATTGAAGACGAGAGAACAAAGAAGGAATCTGTCTGGGTCAAACAAAGTGAGGGGACACCGCAGATTTCGTTGATCAACAAAATGGGCGACTACGGATTGCCGCAATTGGCAAAATGCGAAAAAGATTTTAAGGGAGTGGCAGTTGTTAGACTCCTTCCAATGCTTTCGTACTCGAATGGAATCAGTTCCATTTATTTGGTTACAAATCATTGACCGGCATCTGGTTCTCCTCCAGAAAATATGCGAGATTTACCTTGGCAGAGAACCGATGCCTAACTTGTACTACGGAAATGCTTCCCAATCTTGAAGTTCTTTTGGACAGGGGGATTTCCGCAGAACAAAAACTTATGACATCATTGTTTTGAATGGCGAGATAATCTAAAATTTGTTTTGAAAGACATAGTAAAAGGGCACATTCAATGAAAAGTGATCAAAGGTAGCATATTCCTGACTTTGTCAAGAACAAAATCTACACCCATTTCCAGCTATCTTAAGCTTTCACGCCCCCTGTACAATTAACAAGAGGCAAACGAATATTTTCTCTCTCAAAAAAAAAAAAATACTTTTTTCGAATGGGAACCACAAAATAAACCTACCCAGGTAGTACCCAGGCAACTTCAGGCTTTGTCACAGAAAAGGGAGGAAAACAGTCGTTGTAAAGTGGTCAAATCAGGAATTAAATGTCCGTGGGCTCTCAGGACTTCTTATTTAAGACGTTTGATGCATAACCAAAGGCTCAAGTTGCATTGGGCCAACCCCTTAAACCACTCGAACTTTAACGCGCTAAAGTCTATTCGGATCGTTAGTCTCAATTATTTGGCGATATTCTCATATATACCCCTCCTTGCCCGCAATTCTCTGGGCAACCTAACCCCCCTCTCCTTTCGCCAACCACCGTTCCTTCTTCGCATTTTGGGAAAATTCCCTATCTGCCCCAAAATCCCGGGCAGTCGTGTCACCCCCCTCCATTTCGCGTCCTAATGCTGTTTCATTTCATCTTTTCACAGACAAAACATATAATACCTCCCCCCGATATTACCATTTAGGTAAAAAAAGGAAAATAAGAGGAAATCTAAATTTGAATAACAGCGATTTGGAGGAAAAAAAAAAAAGAAATGGAAATAACTGTGAACACTATATAAGTAAGTACTAGGCCCTAAACAGAAGCAGGACTTGTTGTGTGTGTGGTAGTTAAGTAGTGCAGATTTTTGGAGTTTACTTTTGGTGGAGTTGAATTCTGTGATTTTGTTTGTTGTTGTTTCCTTTTTCGGGAGAGTTTGGCTACGGTTTCGGATCTCGGATTCACAGTCAGTGTGTGTGTGTGTGGCGCATTAGAATGTGGAGGCTCGGTCGAGTCGCGGCGTCTAGCTTGCGCCGATCGCGGCGGTTCTCCACCGCGATTCCTGGCCCTTGTATCATCCACAAGCGCGGCGCTGATATACTCCACGATCCTTGGTTCAATAAGGTGAGATTTTCTTCTCTGTGCTTGTTTTCAGCTGCTCGTTAGTTTTTTTTACCGCTGCTAGATTTTCTCTCTGTTTGGCTGATTATTTGACTTGTAAGGTAAATCCGCCATTTTGATGTCGGCTGCTAAACTTGAGATACACGCTTTTCGAGTAATATTACTAGTTTTTGATCTGTTTGGTTTTGTTTTTCTAAGGAGCTGTAGTTATAGTGTTTACACGTGGAGTGGATTGGAGAATCTGTTAATAGATTGTTATGTAGCAATAAATGGAGAAGTATAGGTCTTTTAGTTTGGTTAGAGTGGCAGAAATGTGTAATTTTCGGTTGGAACATAAAAATCTTCACGGGCACCATCTGCACAATTTGCCTTGACCGTTAGTTCCTCTCCTAGGAGTATGTTTGCGTGACTGCATTATTTTCTCTATTTAATGATGTTTTCGGTCGAAAAGGGGTTTATCAGCCTCCTCCAATTGCGAACATTATGGCCTTTGATCGTTTTACTTGTGCTTTTTGTTACCTACTTACAGCTGATGCTGACTGAATGTTGTCAAAGCTGTGAAACTGGCTTTCTTCTGTTATTATGTGAAGATTTTGTAATAGTTTTCTTTTTTGGATTTGTAAGTGCAGGACACTGGTTTTCCTTACACTGAAAGAGACCGGTTGGGGCTTCGTGGTCTACTTCCACCTCGTGTTATATCATTTGAGCAACAATATGATCGTTTCAGTAAGTTTAGAGTTCTTTCTCCTTGGGAGGCTTTGCTTTTTACCATGGCCTCTGCATTTGTTATTGCACGTACATTAACATGCTATTTAAATTGGTATGTTAGTGGAATCGTATCGGTCGCTGGAGAAAAATACAAAGGGGGCAGCGGACAGTGTTGTATCCTTGGCAAAATGGAGAATCTTGAATAGACTGCATGACAGAAATGAAACATTGTACTATAGGGTAACTTCTGTGGCATATTCAATGTCAAATATCTATTAAACTTTTTGGAATTGTTCTTGGTTTAACTTGGTTTTGTTGCTTTCTTCTCTCCAGGTCCTCATTGATAACATCAAAGATTTTGCTCCAATAATATACACCCCGACTGTAGGATTAGTATGCCAAAATTATTCAGGATTATTTAGACGGCCACGTGGAATGTATTTTAGTGCAAAGGATAAGGGAGAGATGATGTCCATGATCTATAACTGGCCTGCTCAACAGGTACTCTATGATTATTTTCAGTAGTACTGAAGAATGCATGGCATTACCCTGTCCCTATAGCTTTGTGGATTTAATCCGTTTGCAATGCTCTTCTTTTATCTAGTAACTCTTGGAATCCAAAAGAGTGCATAAATAAAGTTTCCAAAATTTGTGTTGAGGCACTTACTTTTTCTTACTTGTCACTTATCATCACTCCGGGAAGGAATTAAATGTAGAAGCTTTTGACACATGAGAGAAATGAACATTTTGAGCTAGTATTCTACCCAGTAGCTTGTTCATTTTAGAGATTGCAATCTTAGTCAAAACTAGTTCTACCATACGTTTCTTTTTACTTTTTCAAAAGGCTGTGCATTTTCTCCTTCAGCTTATGCATGTTAGATAATGCAACCAACTTAACGTAATGAATATTTTAAAGAATGCCAAAGTTATAATTTGGTAATGTGTGGAGGGTTTGTGATATGAGTCAGGGCTTTTGTATTCAAAGGATGTTGAAGATAGATTTTATCAACATTGTTTTAATTTCTTCTGTGTTGCAGGTAGACATGATAGTTCTGACGGATGGTAGTCGTATTCTTGGCCTAGGTGACCTTGGGGTTCAAGGAATAGGCATACCGATTGGGAAACTGGATATGTATGTCGCCGCTGCTGGTTTCAACCCACAGAGAGTATGGACCTCCCTCACCCTTGCATTTAGTATCTATTCTTGTGGATAATCTGCATGCCATGTGCGCAATCACATGCAAAATAGAATGCCTGAGCCTGGCCTTACTGTTTATTTGACTATTTCATTTTATTCATGGGTTCTTGGTTTATTGGTGGTTCTGTCGACACTGATACACCTGATTCCTGTGATCATGTCTAATAGGTACTCCCAGTTATGTTAGATGTTGGTACAAACAACCAAAAGCTACTTGAAGATCCCCTTTGTGAGTAATATCTATATGCTTATTTCCTTTCTTTGTTTGAAGTGTTCTTGAAGTTTGTCGCCCATGTGGAGAAAGTTCTATGGCTAGAAAATGTGACGCTGTTACTGTTTCCCTATGATGACAGATTTAGGACTTAGACAACCTAGGCTGGAAGGAGAGGAGTATCTATCGATTGTTGATGAGTTTATGGAAGCTGCTTTTACACGTTGGCCCAAGGCCATTGTACAGGTCCCTTTTCTCGCAAAGCATGTGTTTCTTGTATTATTGCCTCCTCCAAATTATACCACTAATTTGGTTTTTGTATACACACTGTCAGTTTGAGGATTTTCAAATGAAATGGGCATTTGAGACATTGCAAAGATATCGTAAGAAGTTTTGCATGTTCAACGATGATGTTCAGGTAACTATTTGGCTAATTACATGTTGTGTTGTGGTAGATTATCATGCATAAACTGCAATCACAGCATTTTTCTTGGGTAATTTTTACAGGGAACTGCTGGTGTTGCACTTGCGGGACTACTGGGGACAGTGAGAGCCCAAGGCCGACCCTTGTCTGACTTTGCAAAGCAAAAGATAGTTGTAGTTGGAGCTGGAAGGTTCTCTAAAACATTTTTTGAGAGATTGAAGTCTTTAACACTCCTTCATACATTAAATTTGGGTATGTAGATGTCATACCTCCAGGTATTGATTGCATATTCCTTTTTCTACTGCTCACAGTGCAGGGCTTGGTGTACTTAAAATGGCTGTCCAGGCTGTTGCAAGAATGTCTGGGAAGAGTGAAGTAGCTGCAACTAAAAACTTTTTCCTGATTGATAAAGATGTACGATTCTTCCCTTTTAATTTCCACTTTTGAGTCTCCTACTGTTGCATGTTCATAATTCAGGGGTTCCTAGCTTTGATAAAATGAATAAAAGATATGACAAATTGATGGGCACTTATATGCTGCATGAAATTTTTTCTTTAATGTCTCAGAAATCAGAATGATAGATACTATGGCAGTGAATCTATATTTCTCCATCATATCAGAATGGAATATCGTTTACTCTTAAAGCATCTTCCTGGATCATGTGATTGGTTTCTTGCAAGTGACAAGATATTTTCTTCTGCAGGGTCTGATCACAAAAGAGAGGAAAAATATTGATCCAGCAGCAGCACCATTTGCTAAAGACTTAAATGATACTGAAGGTCTAAGAGAGGGAGCTAGTCTGACTGAAATAGTAAGTGTTCCAGCACTCGTACATACATGACTGATCTCATATGACACATCTGTAATGAAAAGCACTTTTGAGTTCTCTTCTGTTGCTATGGTTCTGATGCTGAGGGCTAAATTCTGTTCAGGTGAAAAAGATTAAGCCCCACGTACTTCTCGGTTTGTCTGGAGTTGGTGGTATATTTCATGAGGAGGTAAAGTCCATCTTCATGCTTTGCCACTGCATTCCTCGGTATAATTAGTCTATTTTATTGAGATTATTGTTCTTGTTTCCTGTTTTTGGTTACTGCAATTGCTTTAATTTTTCAAGTTGTCTTTGCTATATGAATCAGGTACTCAAGGCCATGCGAGAATCTGATTCCACAAAACCTGCTATCTTTGCTATGTCAAATCCCACAATGAATGGTTTGTTTTTAAGAATTAAACTAGCCTCCACGATTTATGACAGAAACTAGATTTATTTGATGATCATCTCGTTATGTTTTATGTGGACAGCTGAATGCACAGCTGCAGATGCTTTCAAGCACGCTGGAGAAAATATAGTTTTTGCTAGTGGAAGCCCATTTGCAAATGTTGATCTTGGTATGTCATATCCCTATTGATGGTTATCTTTTAGGGAAGGATTTAGTTTCATGGATTGAAGTGGTATTCCATAACCAATTTGTAATCATTTACATGTTTGCAGAGAATGGAAAAGTGGGCCATGTGAATCAAGCAAATAACATGTACCTGTTTCCAGGGTATGTGTTATATTTTTGTAACTTCTGCCCATGCTCAAGTCATAAACTCATGAACTAGAAACAATTATTGCTCATTGTCAGGATTGGTTTGGGAACTCTACTCTCTGGTGCGCATTTTATAACGGATGGAATGTTGCAAGCAGCTGCAGAGCGGTATGGATAAAATATTCTCGTATATATTTTTCCTATCTGTAGCCTAGATGGAGGTAGTTTTTGCTTTGGCTGAGTTTTTGTGTGATTTGGGTTCGGGGTGATGCTTCCTGCTCCTCTTACAAGATTAGTTGGTGTCCTCCTGGGACTCTGGGAAATTTGGGCGTTCGGGCAAGCTCTGTTTTTCTGCGTGGGTTTCTCCATGTTATAATGCTTAGATTTTTTGGTTCGAAGAACTTCTGGGGTTGTTTATTTAATCTTATTGATTATCATTCTTGAATTGAATATTTGATCAATTCCATGCGATCTTGTAATAGCATAATGTTTGTCAAATGTGCGCTAGTGAAAGTACCTTGCATTATGAAATATAAATGAGATCTCGTACTTTGAAGCTTCTTTTTCCCATAGTTCACTGACACCATGATGCTGTTTGAACAGTCTTGCTTCGTATATGAAGGATGAAGAAGTCCAAAATGGCATATTGTTTCCTTCTATTGATAGGTAATTTTTTCTTCTCTAAGTCTACTTCGATCTCTGAAGGCATGTTTTAGAGAGTTGAGAACCCAATATCCATTAACAAAAAGATGATTGGAGAATCCCTAATTTACCTGTGATTATTGTCCTTAGAAGCAAATTATGGTTTTGGATTGTGTAATTGAGACACTATGTAATTAAACTTGTGTATCTGTGTGCTCCAAATAGTTGCATATGGCCTTCTATACATTGATGATATATTTCCATCATGTAGTATTCGGAACATAACAGCAGAAGTTGGGGCTGCTGTTCTGCGAGCAGCCGTTGCGGAAGATTTGGCTGAAGGACACGGCGACGTTGGTGCCAGAGAACTCAAACACATGTCCGAGGTACAATTTGCTAGAAAAAAAAAATCGGAAACTCTTTATGGTGGTAGTAGCATCTGCTTAATCCGATCTGAACTTGAGCCTTTGCAATTAAAATACTATCCTTGGTGTTATAATGATGAGATAGTTCTATCTACCTCTTTTCTGTTTCATGTTTTCTTGACTATGTAGTTACATTTTCTGCTATTGTGGTTGCAGAAGGACACAGTGGAATACGTCACACGCAATATGTGGTTCCCAGTTTACAGCCCTCTTGTTCATGAGAAATAGATTTTTTTGATCCCTCATCATCTCCATTTATTGTAGGCATTATTCACTGCAATCTTGGGTCTCATGATCGATCCAACATTATCATAGGTTTGTTTTTCTGAGTCTGATATATTCTCTAACTTAAAGAATTAGGCGGCACGGATGGAGAGCAAGGTAAAAGAACAATAATAAGAAATAGGCAGTAGATGTTGGAAAGGATTGAGCCCCTCTCAAATCCGATGGAGTTCATTTGCTCGAACTCTTCGTATTTGGTGGTCGGACAAATGCCGATTCTTGTATAATATCGAGTTCAGTTGTTGCCGGATGTTGGCGATTATTGTTTCAAGCTATAACGATTACATCAAATTATTGTTATTCTTTTAGCATTTTATCTCTTTAATGGTGAGCTTAATGAGATTGGACGCTGTGCATCCATGTGAAAGCATGGTGGTTAGCGTTTTATCAGTCGAATGATGGCTGATATTTGGTTAATTTACTAACACAAGCCGGAGCGAAACTACTAAGTGAAGCACTTGATTCCAATCAAGACCATCAACTATCGTTACGTTCCTATCTTGTTTCACCCACTAGATCTCATTATCACTAAGCAAAACTCATATTTCTAATGCCAAAAGAACAGAACTTGGACACATTGTACAGAGAGGAAAAGACGTAATAAGAAAAGGGCTAACGTAGAGAGTGTCGAATAATCATGTACTCTTGTATAAGATAGAAGTCGGATTGAGCTCCCGACTTCTAACCATGTACTATGCTCAATTATATTTCTTAATATACGTCCGGGTTCACACCAAAAAAGAGAGTGTCGAATAATCTTTAATCATATGCGAACTGTCTTGAATAGTGTGCGTCACTGCACCTCATGGATATGATTTAGAGAAAGATAAAGAAATTTCATTACTATATTGTATACAAATACGTGGCCCAGCAAACAGTGCAGGCACCAGAATCCGATACCCTATATCAATTTGACATATGTACTGAAAAACTGTCAACTGCCAATTTGCCATACTTCTTCTTCCTCCTGCCTTCACCCTATGGCACAAGTAAACACGCTTTCAAGCAAGAGGTAAATTTTTACAGTCCATGGCTCTTGTGGTGGGATTTTCTCATTATTAATCCTGTTTTTATTATAATAGTTTCCTGACCAGACTGTGTCCTCTTTAGGTATGCAGTAGTGACAGGATCAAATAAAGGGATTGGGTTTGAAATATGCAGACAGTTGGCTTCTAATGGGATTACAGTGATCTTGACAGCCAGAGACCCAAATAGGGGCCTTGAAGCTCTTCAGAAACTCAAGGAATCTGGTATCTCTGAAGATCTTCTGGTTTTCCATCAGCTTGATGTGGGAAACCCTGATAGTATAGCTTCTCTGGCAGAATTTGTCAAGACCAAGTTTGGGAAACTTGATATCTTGGTAACTATGATGATAATACCTTCACTGTTTTTCATTTTCAGGACATATGTTTTCCTTTGTCGTGTACAATGAGGTAGCTAGATAGTTATCTACCGTATGTTACATTCCATTAGGTCTTATTTTCTTGTAAAAACAGAATATGGCGTTATACGGTTCAGTGTTTTCTTATGCAAGTACCCAATTTGGATACCTTGTTGTGCAGGTAAACAATGCTGGGGTTAATGGACTTATACTGGATCCTGATGCTTTCCGTAGAGCCACTGAACTTGCTGGTGGTTGGGTGAGTCTTCTGTACTACTATCTCTTCTTCTGTTCTTTTCGTGAAATGTGCAGACTTATGGTGATTTACTGAACAAATCTATGGTGTGACATGACATTAGAAGAAACCACCAACAAGCACTGCAAAAGTACCAATAGGCATCACTACCTTTCTATTATATTCAGGAGACATGACACAAGTACCGGTTTATAACCTGCAAATATCTTCTTTATCCACCTGTAGCATTCTGAATTTTGTATTAATTAAGGGTTGGTCTAAGTTAATCCTTATTCGTGACGCAGCCAGCAGAGGCAAATTGGAACGAAATTGCAACTGAAAGTTTTGAGTTGGCAGAAGAATGCCTAAAAACAAATTATTATGGTGCAAGATGGATGGTTGAGGCTTTTATTTCCCTCCTCCAATCATCTGATTCGGCCAGGATTGTGAATGTTTCTTCATCGGCAGGACTATTGAAGGTAAGCCACTCTATTTCAGCAATAAAATCATGGCTCTCTTGTGCAAGTTCATCACAACAATTACAAGATTGGATGAACTGAAGTTGAATATTAGCTGCCAAACACTTAACATCGTTCCATCTTTATCTGTCATACACTATCAGGCCATCACTATCTCTGCATTTCATTGACTGTAGATATACGTATGCTCTGTTTGGACTTATTCAGGGCAATTGCATGCAGCTATTTCGTGCATACGTTGATAGAATTTTTTGACCTGGTAATAACAGAATTGAATATGCCACCTAATGGTATCATATTTTGGTGAATATGGTTTAGAACATACGCAATGAGTGGGCTCAAGGACTACTAAATGACATCGAAACTCTTACTGAAGGAACAGTGGACAAAGTTTTAAATGAGTTTCTTAAAGATTTCAAGGAAGGATCCCTAGAAGCCAAAGGCTGGCCTGCTCATCGTTCTGCTTACACTGTTTCGAAAGTAGCCATGAACGCATACACAAGGATTCTAGCCAGAAGATACCCTAGTATCTGCATCAATTGCCTCTGCCCTGGCTTTTGCAAGACCGATATAACCACCAATGCTGGCTCCCTAACAGCGGCTGAAGGAGCTGCAAGTGCTGTGAGGTTGGCGCTGCTGCCTAACAATGGCCCCTCTGGTTGTTTCTTTTATCGCACACAAATGTCAAGTTTTCTAACATATTAAAGTCCATTCCAAGACAAAAAGAATGGAAGATGGAACTATATGACTGGAGCTATTCTAAAATAAATTAAATGTATAATTTTTCAATATGTAATCAAATTTTCAACATAAAGCAACAGCAATCTTCAATTCTTCATGTGGTTATTTTAATTTATCAAATTCATTAATTTCCAACGTGTATGCTCCACACCAATGAGACTCATTGCTTTTTATAGCTTTCATTTAAAATTAAACATTACCACAACAATTCTTAGTGATTTACTGCTGCTTTTACAGAATCTAAGCTATTGCATCCATTTGATTACAAATATAAAACTAAAGATGTTAAAATTGTACATATATATATATATATAAAAATACATTATAGAATAAATTTGTTCAAAATACTTCACTAGTTTAAAGACAAGCAATAACAAATAAAATTTAAAAGAAACATTACGTGGTGGAAGAAGACGACGGGAACAGCTCTCTCCTTGAAAAGTTAGGCAACAACTATGCAAGACAGCAAGCTTCCACCCAGAAACATGACCATAGGTTAAGAGAAATGGAGAACCTTGGGCCTAAACTCAATTGCCTTTATGTCGAGGCCATACGACATTATGCAATCATCAGCTGCTCTCCTCCATAGTTTCCACTGAATTTTAGTCCCATCGTCCCCATAATCATTGAAGAACTCACCCATCACAATCTCCTTTGACCCATCCAGTCTATCCCGAGCCATTGCATCCATAGCTTCATCCATATCTTCGGGAGGTTCCAGATATACTTGGCGCAGTCCTCTAGCACCATTTCCTTCATGATGCACACGTATTTCTATCGGGGCTCTATCATAACCATAATTGGCTTCAGGCATGTCAAACACTAGGTGGGCAACATATGCAGTTTTAGGTGATAAAAGTTTGCTCTCAATCCCTATAAATTAGTCGAACTTATTCGAATTGAATTCGAAATTCGATTTTCGATATAGCATTGCTGAGTAAAGCCGAAAGAAAGCCTTGGCTCACTCCCACTAGAGAAAATTTTTACAAAAAACATGTCATTAGTTTCTGAAATATGATACTGATGGTAAGAATGGCATGGCGTTTCAATGTCAGTACGGTCATTGAGACAACAATTGCATAATAACGAGTAAAATCTTCATTGAGTGATACAATAAATATAGAATAGTAAAGCACTAACCTCATGATACGTGAAGCATTCCATACCACCAAACATTTCTTCCCAGTCCGTATGTCCACAAAAGACTGCTTGGAAAAATGCATCATTCAGGGGAAAAAAGAAAGAGAAAAAGAAGAATAAGAGGAGAGGAAGTAATAAAGAGAATCAAATGGATGATCACTTACCTCGCAGTGGTCATCTAGAAGGACAGGTGGTTTGTGAATAATGTTATAAAACTTCTCCTTTGCCGACAAGAGAGAGTTTGTACATGAAATATTGTCAACATAATCAGAAGGCAGAAATCTCTCCCACACAGCATCCATCCCTGCCGCGGTACAAAATTCACGACAAACAAGCGTCAATCTACATGCATCCTGAGGGGATGTAAAGGAGATGATGCGTCCAATGCAATCTATTGGGAGAATAGCAGAAATATCTAGCTTCTGCTCCATTTGCCCCTGCTAATTCAAGGCACCAATGAATAAATGTACTACAGAAAATTGTTCCAGAACATATACGAATCCCACACCAACACTACATGGAAGGAGATGAAGTCTCTGAATTCTAAAAAAAAATGCAAAATTATATAGACATCACTTAACATGTACAATTAAAGGAAGTATAAAACACCAACGGTGATTCACAAATTGTATTTGACACATAATGAGCAATTGATAGCGACCACTACTAATGTCTATTAAACACCTCTGGGAACATCATCAATCAGTAATCGATGACTGCCAGCTAAAATAAGGAAACGCTAATCCTGATTGGTTATCAGTCAGCAGAAACTAGAAAGCACAATAGACAGACATATAAAGAGAAACAGTATAAGAGAAGCAAAAGGAACAACCGACGGCCATTAAGCAATGTAGAAACACTTACTCACAGCAAGTTAGAACACTTACGCACTCTTGAAGAACTTGTTGATTACTACGAAGCCCACATTTAACTTGCTCCACTTCTGCTTCCAAAAGAGCATTTTGACAATGAAGGTTTTCCAAGACTCCTTCCAACTTTTTGTTAGTGCAATAGCTATGCCATCCATCTTTATCAATATGCTTATTTACAGGCAAAACACTGAATGAGTGCAAATCTGGCCCATAAATGTCCTTCAGCTTCTCCAACGAAACAAGTGGATCAAATCTTCCAATAAGTCCCACCATCCTGTGCCCCGAGAAAATTTTCTGGTCGTATTCTAAAAGACAAAAACAATATATGCCTGTTAAGTCATTCTATTATGCAGAATTTCCTATTTCCTTTTGGCGAGAAAAGAAGTGACAGCTTTAACTAAGCTTTAACCCGGATAAGAATCAGAGTGGTCACTTCTTGAAAATCCAAGGGACCACCACCAACACCAATGAAGGTGAGTATTGCTGACTTGGATGGCAAATAATGAAAGCAACATAGTAGTCAAATTTTATGAGCAATTCAAAGAGATTTAGATCCTACCAGTAATGATTATACACTCAATAAACAGAAACTGTCAGCATCACAAAACAGTGCACTAGCAAGTTGTCCATGGAAGAACAACGATAAAGAATACTTTTTTCATGCTTTTGGTGTGTGTGACTCTGTTAGAGATTATCTTTCGACAACCAAAGTAGGAGAAGACATAAACAAAGTGAGCATAGATGGGGGATCCCATTTAGTCAAATACCTGAAAGCATCTTTCTCATGTGTTATTAATGCATCAGATTTCCCATTAGAAGGAACTGGATACCAAGTACCAAGACAACTTCCATTTATTCCAGTTTTAAATTGCATGAAGTATTTCGTCAGATTGCTCTATAAGAGGAGCAACATTATTAAAAGTTAAAATTCAATACCTTTGCCGGGAAATAGTTTTGTAAGAAGTGGTCGCATTGCACCATCGTGAACCGTTGTAAACATCATTTTCTGTCAAAAGGAACATCTTCAAACAACTGAACAATTACTAAAATTCATAATGTTTCTTGTCATAGGAAAAGAATGAGCAAGCATCTTTTTCGAAGCAAAAAGCTCCAAAAAGGGAAGAGCATTACAAAGAAGGAAATACAATAAAATGCTTTACCACTACAAGAACAAGAGAAAGAAGTGGAATGATGAGCTTTCTGTAGGAAACAATGAAAATAAAGATACATAAGAGAAAAAAGCATCTGCAACAACTGAAATTAGCTAAAATCAGAAACCTATTTGACCTAAATGCATAAAGAAACTGAGTGAGACTGAAACTTACATTCAGATATCTAGGTATAAATGAAAGCATCAAACAGAAATTAATTCCTAAAAACGCATCACACAAAAAACCCATCAACTGGCAAAAGCCATTTGCCCAAGCCAACAGCAAAATGTAGATATATGAACAAAAGGTCCTCACATGGAACAGAGGAAAATACAAAATGCAAAAAGGAAACAAAATAAAAAATCAAAGAAGGATTAATAGCACTTTGGGGGTACCATGCATTCAATTTTCTGTTATACTGGACTCCCAACTTTAATTCAGCTTGGTATGAAACATCTACGTTAGTAATTGTTGTTTTCTGTTGCCTTGAATTCTAGTGGACCTAGTTTATGGTTTGGGCTTGTAGACTTGTTATTAGTTAGGGCCCAACTGTTAAGTTGCCGAAAGTGCAGGTTTACATACAGAGAATGTAAACAGGTTTTGTATTGTACTATCATTCATCATAGTGAAGAAACTCTCTCTGTTCTTGTCCGAGGACGTAGGCATCAATGGCCGAACCTCGTTAAATCCTTGTGTCTATTTCTTTTCTTTCTCGTTGAGTGCTTGATTGATTGTGAGAAATAACCACGATCTCCAAACAATTGGTAGCGGAGCTCAGGGGTTGTTTTGGGTTCACAATCTAGGTTGTGAAGATGTCAAGTTCATCATCTTCTTCAGGAAAGTATGAGATAGAGAAGTTTGATGGAGGATCTAGTTTTAGTCTTTGGAAGATTAGAATGAGATCTTCTCTGGTATTGCAAGGATTGTGGAAGGCAGTGGATGAGAATTTTCCTGCGGGTACAACA